>PISW01006506.1:0-107842 GCA_004023785.1 Mungos mungo
TTATTTTATTTGTGATACAGAGAGAGACAGAGCATGAGAGGGGGAGGGGCAGAGAGAGGAGACACAGAACCGGAAGCAGGCTCCAGGCTCTGAGCTAGCTGTCAGCACAGAGCCTGACGCGGGGCTTGAACCCACGAACATGAGATCTGACCTGAGCCGAAGCCGGAGGCTTAACCGACTGAGCCACCCAGGCGCCCCAGAACACATCGAATGTATCTAACTCCCTGAGTTCACGACGGCGCTAACACCCCCCGTGACTCCGCTGGAGGAGGCCGCTCGCCTCTCGCCGGTTCTGAGAGCCGGTCAATAAAGGCAACAAGCCGAGGCCTTCACGTGCTTTGTCCACAAAACCACAGGAGGGGGAGCAGCCAGCGGAGGAGGAGAGCCCGTCGGCGCCTTCCTCGGTGCGAGTGCGGGTCTGACGCGGAGCCCAGAGGCCACGGCCAGGCCCGCGGTCCCTGCCGCCCCGGGGTGGCGGGCCAACACGCAAGCAGCTAGGCGGCCCGCAGCCCCGCCCCCAGGCGGCAGGCAGGAGGACGGGCCCACGGCGACCTGGTGCTCCCACCACAGAGACGACACAGAGACCCTTCCCAGCACTGCTGCCGCTGCAACGTGGATCTTGTTCGGCTCTGGATCCAAATATACTATTTTTAAAAACCCCACCACACTTACAACACAATCAGAACCTTCAACACTAACAGATTATTTCACTGCGTTAAGAAATTACTGTTTCCCTTCTTAGGTACAACAATACTGTGCTTAAATTAAGAGAAAAAAACACATGGGCGCCTGGGCGGCTCAAGTTGGTTGAGTGCTGACTTTAGCTCAGGTCATGATCTCACGGTTTGTGTGTTTGAGCCCCACATGGGACTCTGTGCTGACTGTTCAGAGCCTGGAGCCTTCTAGTATCCTGCGTCTCCCTCTCTTTCTCTGCCCCTCCCCACCTCGTGCTCTGTCTCTGTCTCTCTCTCATAAGCATCTGACTTCAGCTCAGGTCATGATCTCACGGTTCGTGAGTTCAAGCCCTGCGTCGGGCTCTGTGCTGACAGCTCGGAGCCCGGAGCCTGCTTCAGATTGTGTCTCCCCCTCCGCCCCCCCATTCCTCCCCAACTCATGCTATCTATTTCTCTCTCAAAAATAAATAAAAACATTAAAAAAGCAATAAAAAGCAATAATTTTAAAATAGGGAAAGGATTTAGAAAGGGAAAAAGAGAAGGAAGATACAGAGAAAGCCACGAAGGAGGTGCTTCCAGGGCACATGGGAAGGAGCAGGGGAGGGGGGAGAGGAGGCCAGGGCCCGGCAGCGGGCTGGCTACGCGCGGGCTCTCCTCGTTCCTCCCAACGCTTCCACAGCTTTGACAGAAGTCTGCAAAACGCAAGAAAAACTCACTACCAAAGCCACCAAAATACAACCACAACACAGCAGAGAGGGACAACCCAGCACAGATCTACTCGGCTGCCCGGACGCAGTGTCACGGGCCAGGAGCTCAGTGCGGGGCGTGGCGGGCGTGGGGGGCGGGGCAACGGCTCTGCAGTCCCGCCTCCCAGCGCCGGCACAACCCTGGAGAAGGGGTGAGCAGCACGTGCTGGCCCCAGGAGTCCGGTTTCCAACTCGAGGAGACCCAGGGAAACCTTTGTAACCCCGAGGCCTTACTCAAGACCCGTACGACCTCGGCACGGACCCCCCGCTCCCTCCGCCGGAAAGGGCTGATGAGCAGGCGCTGGCAGCGACCTCTCGTGGCGCTCAGTTTGCTCTGGTGGAGGGGGGAGAGGCCACACACAGCACCACGTCTCTGCCCCGACGTGGGGCACGTCCGACACCCCGAGTCACAAGAAGGCGGACTGGCGTGGTGAGGATGCACACCAACCGTTCCCGGCCCTGGCCAGAGTGCGCAGCACCCCACTCTCAGGCTGCCCGACAGGGGCACAAGTGCCCCGTGACCCTGAACGCACAGGTACCCAACGAGCCAGAAGTCAGGGCTGTGCTGGCCCCAGAGGCGAGAGCCCGCCCGCGGGCGAGTGGGACAAGAACCGGCAGAACTCGCGTCCTCGGCCGTCACGGCCCCGATCAGAACGCGAAACTGACCCTCGACGGCGAAGGGGAGAAACCGACCGCGGCCTTTCCGGGCCACGCGGAGATCCCTCAACAGGCAGAGGCCAGCCAGGCACCGGCGCACACCACCACGCACGCGTCGGACGAGAGGCCGGACCACACGCTCAGCGCCTCATAAAGGCCTTGTTACGTGAAGTCTGAAAACAGGCAACACTGTCGGCGGGTGCTGAGGACGCCAGGGCCGCCAGGCTGGGGCTGGGAGGGGCACTGGCCGGGCCAGGCAGGCCCACGTGGGCTGGACGTTAGTCTGTCAGCCTAGAAGCACACAGGGCGGATGCACTCACCGCGCGCTCTCTCAATAAAGTTGACCTTGAGCGACCTCGGATCAGAAGCTCCTGGGTAAACCCGGAGTCTATGAGGCCACACCGGCTCACCGTAAACGAGGGGGGAAGGAAAGCTCCCCGGGGGGCGCAGCACCCACCACGGAGCCCAGAGCGCAGAGGACACGGCAAGAAACACTGAATTTATCATTCTAACTACTCCCCAACGCCGAAGCCCAGAATCTGGGTCCTCCTGGTGTGCTGTGGCATTGAGGGGGAGAAAAGGCCATTCTGCCACAAAGTCCTCCAGAAGCTTCCTATCCAAGGTCACGGAGGCCAAGCGGCCCTGATGCGCACAGAGAGCTTGGCAGGGTGACGTGGACGGGACCCAGGTGGCCCATGGAATGTCCATGTGGCGTCTGTTTGTTTTTTTAATGTTTTATTTGTGAGAGAGAGAGACAGACAGACAGACAGACGGCGTGAACGGGGGAGGGGCAGAGAGAGAGAGAGACACAGAATCTGAAGCAGCTCCAGGCTCTAAGCTGTCAGCACAGAGCCCGACGCGGGGCTCGAACCCACGGACCATGAGATCATGACCTGAGCCGAAGCTGGATGCTTAACCGACTGAGCCCCCCAGGAGCCCCACGTTTCTGCTACTTGAAGAGACCAAGTGATGACGGCAGAAGCGGCTCCGGTGGACGCTCCTGGGGGCGAGCGTGTGGCCCTCACGGAGCCAGCGCACTTGGGCTTACCCGCTCTTCTCCTGCGTTTCCCAGGGACTCGGGGCGCCACGGGGCGCTGGTACACGGCAGTGCTCAGCCCGGCAGCGACAGCCTCGATGGTCTCGTCCAGCAGAGAGGACATGAGGTACCTCGGGACATGCTACACGGGAAGGAGGGTGCCATCAGCTGGGTGACCGCCCTCAGGCTGCTCACGCCGCCTGCTGCGCCCCACCTGGGCGCCCTCGAGGGCCAGCCCCTCCCCTCCCCCAGCAGGCTAACTGCAGAAGCCGGACGGCTGCGGCCTGGAAGCGGGGCCCGGGAGGCCCTCCTGAGAGGCGAGTGCAGGGCGAGAATACAGAACAAGGGCCAAGCAGGCGGTAAGGGGCGAATGGCACATCCAGTGCCGACAAGGCAGCGCGCCAAGCCGGCGCAGAGCCACACAGCACAGACTGGGGACCAGAGAGAATGGGATCAGGAGACAGACAGGAAAACAGCAGCCAGACGCAGGGCACCAGGTGGAGACAGGAGCGGGTGAGGAGGGGCTGCAGGCATCTGTGATGGGGGCGTGGGGTGCAAGCCCCCACAAAGCCCTCCGAACCCTCCCCATCAGCTGACGCCCTTGGGTGAGCACCCCGGCCTGAGAGGCCTCGCCGCCCCCGGCTGGTGTGACTGCAGGGACGCAGCACTGGACGCGCCAGAGGGAGGCCAGGAGGGCGGGGGCGGGAGCCTCCTGGCGGGCCGTGGGGCCCTGACACAGCGCCCTGAGGTGCACAGCGTTGCCCTCGCAGGCCCCACCCTGCCGCCTGCAGCCCTCCATGCACCTGCTGCCCAGAGCATTTGGGCAGCCAAGGTGCACCAAGACAGGGGGTTTGTGCCCAGAGGGGCTGAGCCAGGAGCGGCCCCGCAGCGGGACCAGCAGCCACAGTGCCATACGTGCCCACCTGGATTCTTCTGGCGGTGGAGATCCGATTCCGGTTCACGGTCGCTCGGACTCTCTCGCTCTGCCGTGTCCTGGCAATGGCACGGGTCCTCCCTGTGTGAGGCCGAAGCCGGCTGGTGGTGGGCACCACGTCAGCCAAGAGCAGGGAGACCTCCTCCTCGCTCACAGGACCTGCATCTGGGAAGAAAGGACACCCTGGACTGATGTGGGGTTGCCACAGTGCCCCGGCTGCACTCCCAGAGAGCCCTGCAAGTTCTCCCACAAGACCGAGCTGCACCCCTCCCGCCCCCCAGCACTCCTGGCCTGAGGGAGGCGGTGCTCCCAGACCAGGAACCCCCCCAGCGCCCCCTGCCCGGGGGGCATTACCAGCGGCAGGAGCAGCTCCAGGGGCAGCACACTCAGGACAGAACCACTCATCCACCGGCACCTCCCGGAGAGGAGGGTCCAAGCACTCCATGTGGTACCTGGGGGATCAAGAGCGTGGCAACCAAGCGTCAGGCCCCCTGCTGCGACTGAGCCGCAGCACAGCGCCCAAACGCGCTCCACGGCCGCCACACACCCTGCTACAGACCGAGCTGCGTCCCGAGAAGGAACCCCCAGTTTGTACCTGGACGTGGGGCCTCTGGGGAAGCAGGGGTGGGGAGGGACTAAATGAGGCCAGGAGGGTGGGGCACGGAACCCACCGGGGGGACATGGCGCAGGCCGCCGGGAGCCCACATGCACTGATGGGAGACCCTGGGCTCTGATTTTTCCCGCAGTCCTTCCACGGGCAGGCCGGGCATCTCTGCTCACCAAAGCAGGCCTTGACGGAGCCTGGGCCCCACAGGGGAGACGCACCACGTGGAGGAACCGAGCTAAGAAAGTGACCACTTGACCCGGGGCTGCTGCGTCCTGTGAGGGCTCCGCAGATGATGGTGGCAGGGTCTTGTGCCCGCTTGTGCCTGGAGGCTCATCTCTGGTTGGCAGAGGGCAGCTTGCCCTTCTCCCACCCCACCCTCACTCAGCAGCCCCAAGAGTTTCAAATGTTGACACCTTACACTTCATAATCCAGTCTGAGGGGCTCAGGGGAGGGGGGAGGGTCTGTCTGCTGGAAGTAAATGGAAATGTTGCCCAACCGTGGTTTTCCAAGTGCTTCTATCCAGTCTTCACGGAAAGCACTTTGGGAAGAGTCACTGCTGGCACGGCAGCCTTCTCCAAACTCACCCCAAGACCCCAGACAGCCCTGAGCCAAGCAAAAGCCCCTGCAGACACCCTGCTAAATCCCTGCAGACCTGAGCACAGACTCAACCCACTTAATGACCACATGCTGCTCACGGTGCAGACACACAAAGACCCAGGGGCCCAGGACGCCAGGGGGAAAGCCTCCCTCCGTGAACCCCTTGCCAGGACCTCACGGGGGCCACAGGGATGGAAGGGGTGGGGCTCCCCCTGGAACGTAACCCAGGCCAGCATTAAGTCCTAGGCAGCACCCAAAGCCCCAAGTAGATTCCAGCCTCAGCAGACCCTCCCCTCATGGTCTCAGAAACAAAATCTCATGCAGAATCCACACAGCCAGCATGGGTCACCCCTCGTTCTCACACGCGCTCAGGGCCTCCAGCAGAGGCCGCTGGTGTGTGTCGACTGGTGCCCAGCAGTCACCCCACAGGGTAGACTGGCAGTGGACTCGCTCGGGGGGGCCCACAAGATGCCCAGAGGATGGGGGCACACTGCCTGGCCCAGCAGCCGCAGCCAGAGAATGGACCGCCTACCCAGCAAGGACAGCCTGGCTGCATGACTACTGTTCTCTGCCGGCTGAACCTCATGTTAAGTAGACAACTTTAAAAAATCAGAGATGGTCTACATCTTTTTTCCTGTAGTAGTGGAAGAATCTAGCATATTCCCATCATCTATAAAAAAAAAAGCCTTATGATTCCATTTTCAGAAGAGTGGAAGAATTTCAGACTTGATTTTTAAGTTAGAAAATAAGTGTTACGAAAATTGAGCAGACTGCAGGGGTGCCTGGGTGACTCAGTTGGTGAAGTGTCTGACTTCAGCTCAGGTCATGATCTCATGGTTCATGGGTTTGATCCCCACATCAGGCCCTGTGCTGCCAGCTCAGAGCCTGGAACCTGCTTTGGATTCCGTGTCTCCCTCTTTTTCTGCTCCTCCGCAACTCGCACTCTGGCTGTCTCTCCCAAAAATAAATAAACATTAAAAAGAAACTAAGCAGACTACAAATATTAACAGTTTAAGGACGTCTGAACATGTAAGATCTACACTTAGAAGTCTCAGTGTTTTAGATCCATCAGAATTTTTACGTACTTTGAGCACTGCCCTCAGGGCCAGCAGAAGGCAAACAAGTTCAGTATTCGGCTGGGGGGGGTGCTATGGGCTGCAAAGGCAGGGCCAGTGACAAGGGCCACAGGCAGGCCTTCTCACCTTGAAGGGCCTCTCCTGCAGCAGCCAGCTGTCCTAGGCCCGCCCTTCACATGCTCAGAATGGCCACAAACACAGAGGGAAAGAATTTGTTTTTCAGGTGTGAGCAGAGTACTGAGTGCTGACTAAGCTACCCTCTTGGCCCCGGTCTCCACGAGAACGTGTTTCTTCAGCTTCCTGCCTGCACTGCCCTGACAGAGGGCCCTGGCTCCGCCCGTCACCCAAGGCACCACTCTCCTGTCCCCCAGACTCACAGCAACCAATGAACGGGGGCCAGAAGACACGGCGACCCCCAGCGACCCACACTGTGTCATTCACCCAGCAGGCGTGCAGGCAGAGCCTTGTGGGAAGGGAGAGCAGACCGTGTGTGTGAGCCGAGAGGAGGGACTGGAGGGGGAGGCCCCTGGCGGGTGCCTTAGGAAGACACAGGCACACAGCCTCTGTCTGGGGAGGGAGGCACCGGGCAGGCAGGCCCTGGCCAGGGGTCAAAGGACACATGCGCCGTGCCTCCAGGGCCAGCTCTGAGCCCCAGGGCTGGACACTTCTTGGCTCCTGCTGCCTCTCAGCCCAGCCCTCAAAAGTGCTACCTGTTACCCAGGAGAAAGTTCCAGGCCTGCCGGCCCCCCAGGATTCCCTCCCTGCTATTTGTGCCCCAAAGGAGAGGTTCCACAGCCCTCCTACCACAGCCGTAGAGAAGAGAAATTCCTTAGACACGTAGCGATGGCTCACTGAGAAGAGGAATGTGCTGGGAGGGGCCAAGGAAAGGCTCCCAGGAGCCAGGGCCTGCTGGACACAGGGTCACCCGCCCTCACAGAAAGCCGGGGTCCTGCCTGAGTCCTCCTCTGGGCCCTCAGCCCCGATTTCTCATGTGTCCCTCACCCTTCCTCAATCTTGATGCATGATGTGTGTCTTTGTGAGTCGCCTCAGAATACCCTGGGGGAACGGGCAGAGGGTATAAACTGAGGAATAAGGGAGCCTGGGAGGCCTGCCGGTCACCAAGCAGCAGCCTGGGAGTCAGTGTTCCGAATTCCAGAGGCGTGGCCTCCCTGAGCATCACCGAGAAGATCCACGGGTGGAAGCGCAGACCGGCAGCCCCACGGGACTTCCCTCCAAGACTTCCCCGAGACTTCCCTCGGTCTCAGAGGTGGGCTCAGCGGGGACTGGGGACACCACGGCCTCTTCCGCCTAAGAAGCCACAGGGAGGAGCCCGTGCTCACCCCGCGTCACAGCCATCGCACAGCAGCAGACGGTCCTCCCGGTCGCTCCTGCCGCACACCTCGCAAAACGTGGGGTCTTCCTCCTCATCCTGCCCAGCTCCGGCGTTCTCCACTGGAACCTGAAAGCAGAAAAGCCCCACCGGTCACACGGCAGGCGGAGCCTGACCCCGAGGTGCGGCTGCGGGGCTGACGCAGAGCACGCCGAGCCACTTCTCGATGCCCACGTGTGCTCCGTGGGCCCCGGAGGCTCCGGGGCAAAATGCACACAGCAACCACGTGCGGGCAGTCAGCCCAGAGAAAACGACGAATTCACCAGGAAACGAAGGATGACCCGCAGAAAGGTCCCCCAGGGCAGCGGCGCTGGAGAGAGGAAGAGGGAAGCAGGATACAAGCAGGAAAGGCCCGTGGAGGCGCAGGCACCAGGAAGGCGGTGGCCCAGCGCGCGGCAGCGCACGGGCGAGCAGCCCTCTCCAGGCAGGCGTGGAGGCGCGACCGTCCGGTGATCCAAGTCCCAGGACGCACCAGGTGTTTAGACACTACCTTCCAACAGGACGCCACCCCCACGCCCCGCCCATCTCCCCAGAGCCACAGAATACGGCCTCCGTGCTGCGTCCGTGACGGCCCCCAGGCCACACCCCCGAGCGCTCACACTGCCTCTATTCCAGGGCCGGGGCGGGGGGGGGGGGGGGTGACCCAGCTCCTTCCCAGCCGCCTGCATTGTCCGCACTGGACTTGGAGTCACTCTCCGATCTTCTCCCACCGCGCTAGCTCGCGTGGCCCCTGGGCCCCCCACCACGCCCACACATGGGAAGGCCTCGGCCCACATGCTTGGCTGATACCCCAGGGGCATGAAGACCACCTTCATGGAAACAGAGGCCCAGGTTCCAGGGAATGAGAGCACCATCTAGCACAGGTGACAGGGGCCCAAGTGGGCAGAAGCACAGCCGCCACCTCCAGCCCAGCCCATGAGAAGTCTGCACACAGAGCACCAAGTCCCCACGCGCGCTGTAGATTAAACAGCAGGTCTACGGCCGCAGGACGCATGTCGGAGGCGTGTGTCTGAGGCTCCGCAGGCTGCTCAACAACGGAAGACAGAACGGGCCCTTCAGGCCTCTCCCGAGCAGCAGAGCAGAAGCCACAGCAGCGGGCACTGAAGAACACAGGTGGACCACTTCCTGTCCCCAGCCCTCCTCACACTCGGCCCCACCCCTGCCCAGTGGTCCTGAGACACGAGACAACGGGCGTCCTCTCCCGGACCTCCCCCGTGGCTGTCGTGGCTGAAGACGCAGCTCACGGGAGCAGGGGCAGGAAGGGGGAGACGCGGCCTCTGCGCAGCCCGCAGCCAAGGTGGCAGCGCCCCCTCCGGCCACTCCTCGTGCTCGGGGGCTCCCGAGGACAGTTCCGCGCTTTCTCAGAGGCTCTTAGCCAGTATCTACTCGCTTCAGGAGAGCGACTGGACTTGTGAGAGCATGTTCTCCCAACAAACAGGGACAGACACGATTAAGCGTGGGGAGGGGTGCCTCTAGCACGGCGTCTACACTTACCTTCTTCAAGACTTTACCACCAAACCGAGCTCGAATACAGATACATTTAAATATAATTCGATCAACTGGACACGAATTGGCATTCTGTAAGAAATAAAAATTGCATCAAGATCTTTAGAATCACTTTCATGATTAACACCATACTCAAAACAAAAAAATTCCCTTAGAAGTGAAAATTTTGTCCTACACTGAAAATCAGATTTTCACGGTCTATGTGCCCCAGGCCGAGTTGCTGGGAGCAGAGCACAGAAGACAAAAGATAAATGCCCGCTGTGCAGAGCTGCTCTCCTGCTGGGGAGGAGGGAAGGCAGGCTAGCCGTGCACTCATGTGTACGCACGCGCACACACACACACACACACACACGCGCGCGCGCGTGCGCGCATGGCACAAACCTGCTGAATGCCAGGCACCGAGGAGGGAGCAGGGGCCCTGGGCCAGCCTCCAGCCAGGTCACTGGCCATTCTGCAGCCCCTCCCTCTGGGCTGTGGTTCAGAGCCTTTACGTTTTCACACATGCCCATATGAGGTCACCCAACATGTTTCTTAGTAAACGTTGGTATTTCCTCACGTAGTGTGGCCGCTCTTCAAATGTTCCCAATCTTTATTATTTAGGCACGCAGAAGTTCCTGGTTCTAAAATGCCTTTATCACCTATATCCTGCACAATTACATGAGCTCTTTTTACACGTCTATCTCGATGTGTTCTGACAAATTTACATCTGTGTGGTCGGCACCCAAGCCCTCCAACTCCCCTCCCCCTCTCTGCTCCCCTGGCCTGACCCGAGGACAGGCTGGGGCTGTCCACGCCGCCGCCGCTCTTCACCAGCAGGTGGGGCTGAACCGTCGCCGGTCCCCCCGCGGCGCCCACGCGGCGGGCGAAGGGAAGCTGCCCGCACACCCGACGGGCCGTGCAGATGCTCTCGGCCTCTCGCCGGCTCACAGGTCAACAGTGTGTGAGCCGTGTGGCTGGATGCCACACCCCCTCCAATCTGGGAGGTACAGGGGCTCCCATCCTCCCGGGTCTCTGGTGTGACCTTCTGGCACCCGTGGTGGCATCTCACGGTGGCACCACACTCCCAAGAACACCTGTGCTCAGTGTCCACGTGTAAACATACCCGACTGTTCCCGCTAAGACTCCTTCCCTGTCCTGAGAGCTGCCTGCATCTTCCCACGAAGGCTTCCGAGCACCGCTTGCTAACTTCCGATCCGGAGTCCAGGCGGCGTTGTGTGCGGGGCGCGAGCGGCCCCCCCCCTCCATCTCTCTTGCACGCCCAGAGAGCCCCGCTCCCCTCAGGGAGATGCCACCCACTGTCCTCGGCGTGGCCGTCCCCGCAGGCCCCCGCCGCGCTCCTGGGGCCCGGTCTCCACTCTCAGACCAACACTGGTATGCTACAGCTCTACAACCTTAACATCCAGTATGTGGCTGCGCTCTTTCAAAAGGACTGCCAATCCGTGGCGTTTTCTTTGTCCCCTCTACGAATCTCACAGCCCTGCGAGGCTCTGATGCTCCACTTAGGACGGCCAGGGACTTGTACCACCACTGCCATCACTCTGAGGCGGGATTTCCCTTCCAGAAAGCGCTTTCTTCAGTCAGTCTCAATGGTTTCAGAAAAGCTCTTGAAAGGTCTCATGTGTTCTCAGGACCCCTACGTGTCCTGTCACTTTTAGTCTGTGTTAATCTCGTGTCTGGCCGGCTTGCTGAACGCCACGTGACAACAGCTCGTTGGTAAAACATCTCTATCAATAAGTTATTTGTAAGTAACAACTTTTCCTACACGATACTCATACCTTCGTTTTCTCCTTGTAGTCATTCAGAACACCATCGACCAGGAGACAGACAACCCACACCCTGTCGTGTTCCTCGATTTACAAGGCTCTGCCGGCCACGAAAACCTAAACCTTGATCTAACGTGTGCGACAGATCCAGCAGCACAGAGCAGGGCCGGTGGTATGAGGGCCGCACAAACCCCCACACGCAGGTGCTCTGAGCTCTCCGGGGGAAGGGGTGCAGGGCTGGGGTCAGAGGCTACGCGTTACCGTTAATCCGGCTGAGTGAGGTGGTGGCTTGGAGACCTGCCACCCCCACGCCGCGTCCGCGCTGGCGGAATGACAGGCGGCGGAGGGGGAGACAGAGCATGGAAAGCAGACTTAACGGGTCTTGAAGACGGGGGCTGGGGGCACACACCACTCCTCCTGTACTATTCTACTTCTTTGAGATTTTTCACAATAAAAACTTTAAAAAGTAAGAAAGAGTTCATCATGAAATATACTGCATCCTTCTGGTAAATTCCCTCCATCTGTTTTAAGAACGGCTCCCTTTACTGCTGGTTATCGTGACTCAGTGCCAAACTGAATCAGATGCTTTCTCTGCATCTATGAGATGATCCCACCTTGTGGGGCCACAGCATATGAGGCTGACTCTGCTGGCCACAGACTGCCCCTAGGTCATTCAGGGTTTCTGCAGACAGGTCCCCAAGGGATACGGACCCATCTATAATCCTCCTCTCTCCTGCCTCCTCATCCAAGGCTCAAGCATACCACCCCACAGTGAGCTTTATCAGCAACCCCCACAGCACACCAACAAAGCAAAGACCAGGCTAGGACCTAACCCTGTGACTCCAATTTCTACTGTAGAACAGAGAGAATCACCCAGCAAAAGGCCAGCAACTGACAGGGTCACTTATAACTGGAGAGGGGGCTGACCAGGTGGCTCAGTCGGTTGAGCCTCTGACTCCTGACATCAGCTCAGATCATGATCTCATAGGTCGTGGGCTGCATTAATAGTGTGGAGCCTGCCTGGGGTTCTGTCTCTCTGTCCCCCGCCCCAAATAAACTTAATAAAAAATAAGTAAATAAATGGAGAGAGGCCGTTCTGAAGGAAGAACCGCGGAGCCCTGCTCACCTTGGACCACTCCACGATACAGTCCAGGCAGAAATAATGGGCACAGTTCTCCGGGGTCCCCAGGGCCTGGTCCCGGAAAGCGTTGAGACAGATGGGGCAGCTCTCAGAGTCGTCATCAGAATTAAATGCGCCACTGGCTTCCAGCTTCCCCTGAGTGTCCACCGCTGCCACTAGTGTTTCCATGCCTCCACCTTCTCTTCCTTCTTCTTCAGAGTCTTCAGAACCTTGAGAAAGGAGGAACATAACTTCGTGAACTGGGACACTACACGGAACCAGGCCACAACTGTGTTTCCAAACCCCTTTCCGGCAGCCCTGCCTGGGGTGACCGCCCCTGGGCACCTCACCTCACACTGTGTCCAAGCTCAGGGGATATGACGCGCCAGCTCCACTAGCCCTCCTCTGGAGCAGGATCAGAACCCTCAGGACCAGGGCAGGCTCCCAGGGGCCACCCCCACCTGACAACGGGGTTCCCCAAGGCAGCCCTCCTCGGCACAGCAGCCTCCAGACGGTGCCACGTGCCCCCAAAGCCTTTCTTGAAATGTGATGTTAACGAATCATCTACCTCTGAGTGAGACCTCTCTTATAGGTCTCTTGTTTTATTCTCTGGGAATGTAGGGAACGTAGATTCTTAACGAGGCAATTTGGCCCAACGGTTCTGATCAATTCTGAGGCTGGGACCTGACCAGCAGAGGAGGCGGCACTTTTGAGATCAGCGCAGCAGTGGACACATGTGTTTCTTTTTCTCTCCCTCCCAAACTCCACTGAAGGAGAGACCCAGATCCCCTGGCACCAGAGGTGTGGCAGGCAGGGTCCTCACAAGCCCCCAGGACTCCACCCCATCCAATCCATTTCAGTGTGGACACAGCAGGTGACTCAATTTCCTCTGCATGGCGGAGGGAACCTAATCATGTGGCTCCTTCGACAGCCATGTTCCCTGGCTGGCTGCAGAGACAGAAGTCGGAGGGATGGGCTCCTGGCAGGCATGGAAGCAAGCAAACCGCTGACGCGAAGTGCGAACGAAGGGAGGCCTCGATGAGGTGAGGACAGGCCCCAGGCGGCAGCCGGCCAGAAACCAGGACGTCAGCCCTACACCCTGAGGCTCAGTGGGAATCGTGACCCTGTGACCCCTTGACGTCAGCTGGTGAGTCCCGAGCAAAGGACCAGCAGCCCACACCTGGACAGCTGGCCCCAGAAACACGGAGGTAAGGAGCGCACTGTCCTGAGCTGCCAGGTTCGTGACAACTCGTCCCATGGCAAAAAAGAAGGCGGGGGGGAGGGAGGAAAAACCAATGAAATTAGTATGCACAAAATTTTTGGAAAAGGCCTGGTGAGAGGCTGCATGAAAATGGACTTTGCTCAGCATTCCCGCTTTGCTAAAGGGCCAAGAAAGCAGCAGCAGGCTGAGGCCAGGTGATGGGGTCTTCCTACTGAATTCCCAGAGGCACAAGAATCGTCCATCTGAGGGCCGCCTGGACCTTGTGCAGCACCTCGGCTCAGCGAGCAGCGCCTCTGAAGTCTCAGGGACAGTGACTGCCGCTGATGAGGGTGGACAGACTTGTGCGCGTGTGTGAGGCCCGAAGCCGCCCATCTCGGCTCAGCCTGTCTCAGGGGCTGCTTGCCGGAGACGCTCCGGACTAGATGGGGGAGCAAACCAAGGATGGTGCTGATGCGGGCGCCAGCCTGGCTGGGCAGCGGGCCTGGAAACCCGGGCGCTGAAGAGCGCAGGTCTCCGAGAAGAGCACGCCCACTGGAGGAGACGGGGCGCCCTGGGGCCACGCCCTGAGCCGGCCACGGTGACTCACGCTCCCTCATCCGTGACAGCGCCCTGCGGAGCATGTGAGCCTGGGGATTGGGGCTGGGGCCACAGATCAGAGCCCTAAGGCCTCAGGTTTTATGGTAAGACTTAGGCAAATAATACTTACAGTTGGAAACTCAGTAGACAGCAATCATGCTAGTGATTTTCAGGAACAGATACTAGAGCAAGCAAAGTGACTACTACGAGAGGGCCCCTGGGAAGGGGCGGCCTGCAGGGGTGCAGGAGACGCCCTCGTCGGAAACTCCCTGCTCGAGGTCTGACAGCACTTCCCACACGAGCACCTTTTATGCTGCAAAGATCGAAGGGCGTGCAGGGAGGCTTCCAGGCCCGCCAGCCACGCCTGGGGTCCCGTGGCCTCCCTTCCTGTAGCGCCTCGCCGCCCGCAGGCCCGGCTGCTGCGGCTGCCTCCTTCCTGCCCTTCGGGCCCCAGCTCAGCTTGGCACGTATTACCCTTATCACGACTGTTTTTTTTTTAATGTGTGTTTATTTTTGAGAGACAGAGCATGAGCAGGGGAAGGGCAGAGAGAAGAAGACACAGACTCTGAAGCAGGATCCAGGCTCTGAGCTGTCAGCACAGACCCCGACATGGGGCTCAAACCCATGAACCGAGAGATCATGGCCTGAGCCGAAGTCGACCGCCTAACTGAGCCACCCAGGCGCCCCTCAACTGCTTCTTTATGTCACCATGGCTGATGCTAAGTGGGGAGCTCAGGAACCCCAGCTGAGCTGACTTCTGCGCTCTCAGGCCCCGCCCAGATTCTCTGGCATCCAACAGTCCCTCGGACTGTCTCCTGGCTTCAGCGCTGCCAATGGCAAGTGTGTGCGCCCAAGACCGGCTGCAGGGCGAGCATAACGCCCCAACTCAATCTTGGGGTATAAGCAGAAGCAGCGAATTCGTGACCTGAAAACCCAGGCAGGATTTCACATCCCTGCGTACAGCATTTAAAACCTAACTCTGGGGGTGCCTGGGTGGCTCAGCTGATCAAGCGTCCAACTCTTGATTTCAGCTCCGGTCATGATCTCTCTTGGTTTGTGGGTTCAAGTCCAGCGTCCTGGCTCTGCCCCCTCTCTGCCCCTCCCCCAGCTAGTGCTCCTGCTCTCTCTCAAAATAAACAAATAAAATGTAATAAAAAAACCTAACTCTGGAAGAGCATATCATTGATACACACAAAGTTGCAAACTCACACTGCCTCATGCTATTTCAGTCCTGTTCCCTCATGAGCACTGTCCAAAACATGAAGGATTCCCTTTCTGGAACATTCTAACACTAACAACCACAGGAGGCAGAGTCAAATACACAAATCATGGTATTTGCTTTAAGACCATGGCTCTCCTGACTTAATGACTATGCCAAAAAAAAAAGCAGCCATTAGCCAAACTTCCGAAGTCCAGCACCCTATCAGCAGAGTGCCACGTGTGCCCTCCCTCTGAGGAAGGTGAGCACAGCTGGCCTTGGACAGGGTGGTCCAGCCTGGGGCCCCGGGGGCCATGCACAGCCAGGGCAGCTAAAAAGGATGGTGAAGGAGGTGCTGTCGGCCTAACCAGCGTCCCTCAGAGCAGCATTTCCTGTGCAGAAGTTGAAGGGCACACGTGCCAACCGGCACGCCCGTGCTGGCAATTCCTTAATGAAGTCACTCCGCACATTTGCCAGCTCTCTCAGGGACTCTGGTCAGAACAAGAACAAGCCACAGATGATGCCACTGACCTGTTGGGGGTCCTGGCCAGGTGGCCCCGGGCCACAGCACCCCTTGCCTGGGCTCACTCTGTGCTGTACCTGGGGGCGTGGGGGCTCGGGCCCCCAAGAGCCTTCCGCTCAGTACGCCAGCAAGCCCACCCTGTGAAGCCACGTTGTCAAGCCGAGCCCCGACGCAGAGGACGACAACACGAGCAAGCCGCGGCCGCCGCGGAAGGCGAGGGCCTGCCGCGGGGGCTGCAGGCCAGACAAGCCGGCCGAGGAGCCTCTACCGCGTCTCCCGCAGCCCGCCGCCGGCCAGGGCGGTCGAGGCATCCACTCCGCCAACAGCGCCTTGGGAACCGCTGTCCCTGTCCCCTCAAGAGGAAACACCAGGCAGCTGCTCGAACGCCGGCGCCCTCACCAGATCGGTCCTCCAGGCCGCCCTCCTCGTCCTCCTCGTCAGTGCTGCAGCTGCGCTCGCTGCCCGTGTCGTCCTCAGAGCTGCCGCTGCTCCCGTCGCTGCTGTCTTCTAAGGCGAAAAGGAGGAAGACGCAAGCCCAGGGTAAGCGTCACACAGTAAGGCAGCAAAAAGCAAGGGCTGGCTCAGAGCTGCACAGAGGTACCCAGAGGCGCCGGCCAAAGGGACTAGCGGGACCAGTGGTAGCTGACCAGGTAGGGCCAGGGAGCCCGCTGAGGGGGAGATAAACAAATGTATCGCTAATGCAACTTAAAGGCAAAGAATAACTTTAAAAAGACAGAGAGTTGAAATTAACACATGTAGATAACGCTCCAAAGGGAACTCCAGCTCTCCCGGAGCCAACGACCCTGAGAGGGGCAAGCCAGGACCACCTGCTCGCCGGCCTCTGCGGAAGGAGCGGGAGATGGGCTCACCAGCACTGCTGGCCAGGGCAGCGGGGCTGAGTCGCGAGTGTCCATCTGGCCCTGGGCTTCGGTCCACAAGCTCGTCCAGGCTGTCGTCATCCATCGTTAGACATTGGCGTTTGGCTCTGAAATTAACCAGAGTCAAATGATTCCCAATTGTCCCAGGATGCAACACTCCCCTTCTGCAACCCAACAATCTCCAGTCACTTGTGGCACATCATGACCTGGTGACGTGTGTTCACTTGTAAGACACGGAAGCCACGCCGGGAGATAGAAAACAAACAACTAGGGATACGTGGGGGCTGTCAGTTGGGCATCCGACTCTTGCTTTCAGCTCGGGTCACGACCCCAGGGTGGTGGGATCGAGCCCCACATCAGGCTTCACGTTCATTCTCATTCAGGCTTCACGTTCAGCAGGAAGTTTGGCTTAAGGTTCTCTCTCTTTCAAGTTAGGAACAAAAGCAAAGTAACAAAGCAATTCTAACCACAAAAATATAAAAAAAGACACTGACTGCATCTACAAATGCGAAAAGTCAAATCTCACTTCAAAGTCAAATCTCAATTTGTAATGGACCTAATGTAGCTTCAGTCTGGCAACATTTTTGTGCAGTCGGGCACCTACAACACCTTAACTCTCCTGAGGAATCCTGCACCAGGCACAATGGAATGGCTTATCACAAGCTGAGGCAAAGCAGGGTTTTCAATGCAGGGTGGTGGGAGGAGCCAGATGGAACGAGACGACTAACAGGACCCTCTTCCTGTACTCCCCTACCCTGTCACTCTCAGCCAAAGCTGGCCAACCCAACCTCAGCTCACCAGACCACAACTGGGAGGCTGCGAGTCAGCCAAGGCTCATCTGACCTCACCCCAAGTGCATCCACGGGGCACTGTTGAGACGAAACTGGCCAACAGCAGCACGGGCACAGAGGTGGGGCCCCACCACTCAGCCACCATGTCCACTTGCTCTGGGGTTCTTGATCTCCAAGTGGGGACACCTGTCCTGCCTACTCTGCAAGACCGCCACAAGGATGACACAGAAGATCTAGACAGATAACCTCACAAATGCACAATGCACCTCCTTTACCAGGCCTCCAACCTTGTGGACCCCAAATAAGGGCTCCTTTCTCAATGATGCACTCACGTCATTTCCCAGATGACTCTTAGAGGACCCACTTAACTCTCTAAGACATAATGAAGAAAACTCTCCCTCTGCAGTGTGCTTTGGGCAAACCCACTCTCCATGGTCAGAGAAAAGGGGTCACGCAGAAGACCGGAAGGCAGAGCAGAGGAAGGCGGGTTGGGCCAGCACGCCCGAGAGCCAGGACCCCACACGCAGGCTTCTCTCCCATGGGCCGTGGGCCACTCACCAAGGGCTCTACACGCATCATGGCGGCCGGGAGAGGGGCTCTCACCACCACCTTTTCCAGATGCTCCCAGAGAGCAATCTCCCGGTGGGGCTGAGGCCTGGTTCAGATTCCGGACTGCCGAGCTTCCCTTACAAAGCCCAAGATCTAGGATAATGTCTCCTAAAATAGCAAGGGCGTATTTACAGGATGAACCTATCGACTGCCTTATACTGCTTCCACCTGGAAATCTATTTCGCCCCCTAACGTTACCACCTTCCTTGTACTTAGTGCTCTAAGGTGAAGAAAATGAGCCATGGTCGCACTCAACTAAGGGTCTGAATCCTTGGTGACTCAGCAACACAGCAGGGACCCGGCCTGTCCTGCAAGTCCTGGCCATGACTCCTGCTGGAGGTACGCAGACTAAGGGGCACGACAAGGCCACTCTCCTGGGAGGGAGCCTGGTCTCCCACGGGCACAGTGGCTTCAGGGCTCAGGGGAGAGGACCTGGACCGGTCTGACCACGGCTGTGACCGCTCCTACACGTGGACTCCATGTCATCCTGGGATGGCACCCTTGCCCGCCCCACAAGGGGGGTGACTACAGCTGGTCCTCAAACCACATGAGTTTGAAGCGCCTGGGGCCATCGACACGTGACACCGCTTTGGGTAAGTGAGCACTACAGACGCGTCTTCCCTCCTCAGGATTTCCTGCAGGGTCTCTTGTGCACTCACTTTCTAAGAACACAACCTGTGTCATGCGGAAAACAGGCGTCAATCAGCGGTTTCTGAGACCGGTAAGGCTTCCAGTCAACGGCAGACTATCAGCAACAAAGTCTTCAGAGTCCAAAGTCAAACGTGGAATTGACTGTGTGGGGATCAGCACCCCAAACCCTGTCTTGTTCAAGGGTCAACTGTACCATCACACAGAGACCTGCCAGTGAATCCTACAGACACCAGAAAATGTAACCCCTGAGGCCACCAAAGACACAACAGAGCACAGCTGAGGACAGTTTTTAGGACAAACCCTTAGCTGATGACACATCACACAGCAGCAAATCAAAGGAAGAACAGGTAACCCGGCTTCTCTGGGGCACGGAGACCTAGGCCCACCTGTAACGGGCGGGGCAAGGCCTACCTCAGAGGGCTGCCCGAAGAGGCCAGCAAGGCCATGACGCAGTTTGGCACAGGGGGGCTTGCCAGAAATGCCAGCCCGGGAACGGGGTCGAATCCCCAAGTCCCTGCCCCCGTGGGGTTCAGTCCCGTGGCCTCGTGCCCCTCCACCACAGCTGGGGAGAAGAAGCTCTATCGGGGCAGCAGGAGAGTGGCGATTCCAAGGCTGGGAACCGTCCGTTCCGGTTCTATCATGCGACAGTTCACTGCTGGCAGGACCCAGGGGAAAAAAACCCAGGGAGCCTCGGAAAGTACTTTCCAGAGTAAGCACCTGTGCAAGTACCATGGAAGACACCACGACTGGAGACCCCTAGCAGCCCTTTCCCTGTCGGGAACACTGCAGTCAGAACTCTGTGAGTGGGGACCCCCAGCTTAGGACCTACTGGCTCACCAGCAGCCCCGGCTCAGACATGCCTGCCCAGATTCACCATCCCCACCTCTGCCCCTGTGTTCCAGACGACAGGCCAGGAAGCCATTGCACAGGAAGGCCCCCAGCCCCTCCCGGCTGCTGGACGTGCTCTGGGGTTCTCCTGCTCAACCTCTAGACTTAGAGCGTCGAGAGGGAACAGTTAAACCAGAAAGAGTATTCGTTCCTTTTCAAATGAAGGGACCCAAAGCACCTACAATTCCAACCGTTACTAAGGAAGCAAAAGAGCTTCAGTGGTAACTGGCACCTGGACCAAGACCAGAACCGAGAGTGCCCATCGCCAGGCCCCGGGTAAGGCTGCCAGCTCCAACATTTCACACCGGGCCAGGCCTGTCATTCTCTACTCATTGTCTGCCAGAGGACACAAGACATCAGAACTGTAAACTGCAACAGAAGTGTAAAAGCTAGGGCCCGTCGAGGTCTTTGCAGGGGCTGACACGGCCACCGAGGGTCCATGCTGGGGGGCCAGAGAGGACCAAAGCCCAGCTCGCCCTGTCAGAGCCCTGCCACCGGCCCGGTGCAGAGAATGCACTGGAAGGTGCCAGCTGTTATTAGGACTGCACATTCTTCCCAAAATCACGAAGCCTGCCAGGGGGCCTGGCCCAGTGACGCTATGCTGCGTCCCAAGTCAAACCTCACCTGGGCCTCACGTTCTACCCGTATGACCGCTGGCTAGAAGGCGGCGCACCAGGCAGACGCCAGAACGGTATGCAACCTCCTACCCTGACAAAGGGGTGACCCGAGCCCCGGGCTGCGCGCTCCGCAGCTGGGCGCCGCTGGCAGGTTACTCAACCTCTCCAGGCTCGGCTCGGCTCACCTGCAGAAGAGGAAGGATGATCCCTACTCCGGGGGTTGCTGCGAAGACTACGTGAGTTAACAGGAAACCATCCCGTGAACCTCTCCGACCGCCAAAACCGAGACGAAGCCGAAGAAAGCAGGGACGACCGGGAGCTGGAAACGAGTTGGGCAAAAGGTCACACCTCGCTCAGAGGGGAGAGCGGCAGCGCGGGGTTTGGGGGGTGGGACCGTCAGACAGGGCGGGGTGCGCTCCCCGCGGCAGGGGACCGGAGGCGGCCACCCCGGAAACCCGCCCGCAGACCGAGAGGCCGCGCAGGCTCGGCGCGACGCCCCCCTGCCCCGCGCCCGCCCGCGCCGAGCTCCCCGCCGCCCGCTAGGGCCGGCGCGGCGTAGGCCTCGCACCGCGGGGCAGGCCTCAGACAAAGCGCGCGGCGCTCGGGGGCGGCCCGCGCGGCCGGGACGCGGCAGGAACCCCGGGACCGCCGCGGGCCCCGCACGTACCCGGGAACCTCGTGGCCCTCCAGTTGTGCCCGGGCGCTCTCCGCCGCCGCCCGAGCGACACCCTAGACTAGGCCGCCGCCACCGCCGCGCGCTCCCCGACCCGGAAGTGCACTGAGCCGGCTTCCGGGGCCCTCCCGCCTCGCCCCGCCCGTTGGCGGGAACCACTGGGACCAGGGTGGGGAGGAAGAGCCTGAGGTGGCGGAAGGCGCCGCTCGCCGCAGTCGAGGACCCGAGTCTATGGAAACACTGTTTAATACTGGACCACCGCCCAGGAAGACCAGTTTCTGGAAGAACCTGTTGGTATCTAGGCCCCCGCCGGTAGGCTGTTACGGGTCGCCCTCCCCCGCCGGAAGCTGGTATGGTCCGAACCCCAGCCCGCGGCCCAGGGCGAATGGAAGCGGCCGTCCAGCACACCTGAGACCCCGCCCCTGAGATCTAGCCCCGCCCAAGCCTGTGGACACGCCCCCACGCTGTGGCCCGGCCCCCCCCGCTGCTGGCCACGCCCTCAGCTCCTGGGCGCCTGCTGCCGGGACCCAACGCAGATTGAGTCCTACGTGCCCGGGCTCCTCCGGGTGCTGGGCACAGCCGCAGGAGACCCCAGCCCCGCATCGCGTCCAGTCCAGACACAGGAAACCATAAACCACGAGCACTCTAAATCACTACACCGTGTGGGAGGAAAGATAAAGCAGGGTAGGATCCGGGGCTCAGGAGCCTGGGAGGACTGGCCAGTGTTTAGATGGTGAGGATGGACCTCAAAGGGGCCAGCCGAGCTGGGCCGCCGTGAGGAGAGTATCGAGAAGCCGCCGGACCTCGGGAAGGAGGCCGGGATGGCTGGGCCCAGTGTGGGGAGTAGCCAGAGGCGCTAGGGGCCCAAGATGAGCATTTAGGGCAGGATGACGTGTGCTGGCTTACAGGCTCCGCGGGACGGAGCAGACTCAAGAGGACCGGTCAGGAGGGCCACTTGGGTGACCGCAGTTCAGGGGCCACCATGGCTCGGGCTTGGGTGGGGGCAGCGCAGGTGCGGTAAGCAAGAAGTTCCTGGTAGATTCTGAAGAATGGGGGTGTGCTGGGGGATATGGGAAGTAAACAGAAGGGGGGTCCAAGAAAGGGGCTTATGGAAGCCGGGGAAGGAAGAGAAAGGCCCATCAAGCAGGGGTCTGGGTGGGTGAGGTGGGGGTCACTGTGACCCTGAGGACCACAGCATTGGAGCGGGGAGGGCCACAGGGAGTCTGAAGAGCATGAACAGTCACCAGAGCACCAGTAACTAACTCTTGCAGGTGGTTCTACTGCAAGAGAACGGAAGAGCAGCGGCAGCCAAGAGGGAGCCAGTCAAGGGAGGGCTGTTTTTTATCTTTACAGCTTGAGAAACTACAGCTAGTTTACAAACTCTGTAAAGGACTTTGCAGAAAGGAAGAATGGATGTTGCCAGAGATATGAGAGACCCTGGAGTGATTCCTCTCTGTGGGCCATCGGGTTGGGGTCTGGGGGGGAGGGTGACTGGTACAGCACAGTGCCTCTAGGGTGTCCCCCAGTCCAGGTACCTGAACCTGGGTACTTGGACTCCCAGTGTATCAATCACATAACCTTTGAAGAGCTTCTCAACCTCTCTGTGCCTTAGCGTCCTTGGCTATAAAACAGGGAGGTTGAGAGCTGGATGGATGAGTATTGGGATAGCACTTCGAGTGGGGTCCAGCACAGTAACTACCCTGCATCTGGCACCTTCCTCTCCCCCCTCCTGCACAGCTTGGAGCTTGGCATGTGCTGGCGCTTCTACATACACACGCCTGCCCACTAAACACCACTGGATATAAGGACAGTACCCAGCAGAGGTTACCAAATGGTCCCAAGGGGGATGCTGCTGACCCTCTTAGAAAGGAGTTGAACCAGTAGCTTATAGCCAACTTGGAGCCCCTTTGGAGAGGGGGTAGCCCTGTTCCTGGGGGCCGCTGGAGATTTGTCATAATAAATACATGCACCCACGATGGAAAAAGCGCTTACTCTGCAGACATCCCTGGGCAGAGCAGCACCTACCCAGTCATGTCAGCCTGGGCTCAGATGTGAGATGTGCCCTCAGGAAAGTTCCCAGAGCCATTGGTCTGGCCCAAACTGAACATAGGTGGTACCGCTTGAGAGCATAGGCACACACCTATGTCTCCCACCTACTGATGCCCCCCCACGTGCTGACATAACTCCCCCTCCAATGTGCATGTGGACACCTTCCTTGTATACCCCCATTAGTAATACCACTCCAGTGCACACTGACTAGCTGCCCACCTGCCACCTCTCACATGCTAGTTCCAAGCAAGGACACATGTGTGCACCCTGCCCACATACCCCCAGTAGATTTGCACTCTGAAGCCCTTGCGGGGTCTGTGGTGTGGACCAGTGCACACTGCCTTGCCGCTCCAAAGCACAGGCAGGAACATACTTGAAATGCACACTTCTGTTTTATACGGGAGGATGGAGCTGGGTCGGGAACCACCTTGGCCCTGTCCAGCCCAGGCCAGCCCTTCCCCCTGCCATCAAGCCAGCACACAAACCCAGCCCCAGGGCCAGGGGAGGAGACGTGGGAAGCGGGTGGGGGGCGGTGGGGTGGGGGTGGGGGGGTAAGTGTTCCTGGGCCTGCCCTAACCAGCAACCACAGACTGAGTAGCTTAACCAGAAGCGTATTCTCTCACAGTCCCAGAAATCACAGTCCAAAATCCGAGGCAGCTGTGCTCCCTTGGAACTCTGTAGGGGGAATCCTTTCTTGCATTTTCCAGTTTTTGGTGCTTCAGTCTTCCTCAGCTTGTAGCCAGATCACCCCAAATTCTGCCCCTGTCTGTGTGGCCTTCCTTCCTGTGTAAATGTAACTCTCCTCTTGTCTATCTCTTACAAGTACGTTTGCCTTTGGATTTAGGGCCCACCTGGGTAAACGAGGATGCTTTTAATCTCAGGACCTTTAATGCAATTGAAGCTGCACAGACCGTTTTTCTCAGTAAGGTAACATTCACAGGATCTAGGCATTAGGATACAGACATCTTCCTGAGGGGACAGTATTCAAGCCACTACAGAGGGTGATAAGAGTTGCATTTGGAAGCAGCAGAATGGGAGGTCACAGCTGAGGGTCGTACCAGTAAAGGCAAGACAGAACTCAGATCGCCCTGCCTTCTGGCTTCTCCGTGTCCCTGAATCCCAGACTTCTTTCCTCCAAACCTCTACCCTATCCTGAAGGTGTGAACCTCCTCAAGGATCCTGCAGATTCCTAGCAGTTCCTTCAAGACTCCGTGATCCAGACTCTGTCACCCTTCCACTTCTGACCCCCAATAGAGCTGAGCCAGCTCCTTACTCTGTGTTCTTTCCCCACCCATAGGTGGTCACATCTGCAACGTCCTGCACTTGAACTTCTATTCCGAGGCTTCAGGCTCCTGATGGCCCAGGCAGGGCAGATGCCTCTCTGGAGCCCAGCACTTAGCCAATCAGGCGACTTTTTTTTTTTTTTTTTAGGTTTATCTATTTATTTTGAGAGAGAGAGAGAAAGAGAGAGAGAGAGCGCGGGCACGAGTGAAGGAAGGGCAGAGAAAGAGGGAGAGAGAATTCCAAGCAGGCTCCATGCTGTCAGCACAGAGCCGGATGCAGGGCTTGATCCCATGAATCACAAGATCATGACCTGAGCCAGACGCTCAACCACCTGAGCCACCCAGGTGTCCCTGGCAATGGTTTTGAGGAAAGAGATGAAGCGATCTGTTGATGGGAATTGTGTAGTCCGGACATCCAGGTTTTGTGACAGGTGTTGGGCTCTAGCCCACCCACATGTGGGATGTGGAGAAAAAGAGAACTAGGAACAAGTGGTGAGCTGGAGGGCAGGAGGGCCACAGAGAGCCACCAGGTGACCACGATGCCTGAGGCTGAGGGGGGACAGCCCCGGGATGAAGGGCCAGAAGAGCACTGAACAGAAGAGAGCTCTTTGAAGCCGCCTGGAGCCAGGTGAGTAGGGTCCCCCAGGGTCAGAGGCAGGTATGGGAGACGTTGATTGATATGAGTGAGGTGAGGGAAAGTGGACAGTTCTGGCTTACTGTGGAGGGGGCAGGAAGGGCCCATGAGGACTCCTGTGTCAGGAACAAAAGGGGAGCAAGCATCTCTCTAGCCCATTAGAGATCCAGATGACCCGCGATTCGGCCTCAGGGATCCCCCGGCCATGGAGGTGGGGAGCAGAGTGTGAAGTGAAGGGGCCAGGGCCAAATCTCCCTAGGCTGCCACCTTGGGGCACCACCCAGGAGTCAATAACTTCAGATCTTAAACAGTCCATTCTCATAATTTATACTTTCTCAAAGCCCAAACAGGACGGGCGAACCACCGATGGACCTGCGCACCGCGCCGTGTCCCTTCCGGACCCGGACTCCGAGCCATCCAAAGCGACGGATCCAGCCGGAGGGGCCCGGAGCCCCCGCTCGCCAGCCAGAGCGCTCCGCAGTAGCCGCGGGCAGCGCGGGCCGCACGTGCGTCCGAGGGCGCGGCCGGGCTACGTGCGCCGGGGCCGCGAGCGTTCCGGGAGCTGCCAGCCCACCGCGAGGGCGGGGGAGCGCCTCGGGCCGTACCACCCGCCCCGGCCGGTGGGGGAGCCGCCCCGCACAGCAGCCGCTGCGCCCACAGGCCCCGCCCGGCAGGTGGCGGCCCCGCCCCGAGGCCGACGTGCGGAAAGGAACGCGCCGGCCGCGCCCGCCAGGGGCCGCGCGGCGGTGGGCGTGGCGCCCCGCCCACCCCTCGCGCCCACTGGCTGCGGCCGAGTAGGGCGGGACCTGACCCGCGGGCCATTGGCTGCGAGGCCCTCATATTTGCATACGGGCCGGGCGCGGGGCGCGGGCCCGGCGCGGGGCTCCGGGCGGGCAGGGGCCGGTCGGGGGAGTCAGGGGCCCTTGGCGGCCGCCGGATTTGAGCTGAGAGCTGGCGACGGTCCTGCGCCGGGGTTGCAGGTGACGCGCGAGGGGTACCAGACCCGCGGGCGGGGGCTCGGGCCGGGCTGGTGAGGTGGGACGCGGTCGCAGAAGTTGGAGGGGAAGGGGGATCGGGGGTGGGGTACAGCCCCTCCATCCACCCGGCGGTCCCTCCAGGCGCAGGGCAGCCACTGCCCACCGCACACTGCGCTGCTCGAGACCCACTGTGCGTGTGACAGCGGCTGATCTGTCCCTGGGCAGCGCGACCGCCCCGGCCCCTCAGTGACCCTGCTCTGTCGGGCAGCGGACAGCCACACCAGGTGGGAGGGCGAGCACCAAGGCGGGAAAAGGCGAGGGCACCCCTGTGGACCGGGTCTGCGTATCTTCGCTCAGCTGGGGGCTGGGGGGAAAGGGGAAACATCTTGGGACTTCGCTGCCTTCCTGTATGAGGCAGCTTAGGTTGGGCCAGATGCGCCCTAGGAGGGAACTTTTTTTCCTTGTGTTTCAGGTGCCAGGATGCGCAGTTACTGGGACGGTCTTCTGAACACTGCCAAGCTGAGGGCAGCCTTGGGCAGGCAAGGGGTGTTGTGGTCAGACCCTTGGTGCTCAGGACCACCCTACTGGCCTCTTGAGGGCCACCCCTGGGAACTTTCTTAAGAAAGATGGTGCCAGATTTGGCTTTTCTGCGCATTTCTACCACTTAAACAAGGCCACTAAACGAGTTGGGATGCCGAGGACCCGCTTGTGGTGCCCAACAACATGCCCCTCCCAGAGGTGGGGGCACCTGGCAGAGCCCGGGCCCATATGCCAGGCCTGCTTTCTCTGCTGGGGGTTCTCAATCCACTGTGAAAACCTGCTGGTGGTGGAGCAGTCTCCTGGCATGCAGGGTGGCAGGATGCCTCCAGCAGGCCGGGTCTCCTCTCCCAGACGGTGGGGGTGGACGGCTGGAACTGGAGCAGCCTGAGGGAGAGGCAGGATTAGTTGAGGCCTCGAATGGAATTGGACTTGCTTTTGGAGGGACCCTGTCCTAAATGTCACTGTGGTGTACTGTCACACCAGCAGGCATCGGAGGGCCACATTCTGGTGACAGTGAGGCTGTGCACAGCCTTGGGGTTGAGAACCAGTGGAGCTGATTGGCTGCCACAGGGCAGTGACTTGCTGTGGTTGACCTTTCAGTGAGCCCCAGTGTTCTCAGCCAACCCAAGAGGGCACTTTTGCACGGGGAGGAACAGGAATCCTGAGGTCAGGAAGGGCTCCAGTGCGCCATCCCCCAACACAGCCTGGCCCTCCGGAGACGTGATGAGGGCTGCCTCTGGACGTACACCCGGGCTGCCTGGGGAGCTGGCCTTGCCTGGCCCTGTCCTGCCCCAGACTGGATGTGTGAGTTTGCGTATGTGTGGGAGCTGGGCCTCTCCCTACCTCAACACAGTTCTCATCATTGTTTACAAAGTACAGTTTAGGGGTGCCTGGGTGGCTCAGTTTATTAAGCATCCGACTTCGGCTCAGGTCATGATCTCATTGGTCATGGGTTCGAGCCCCGCATTGGGCTCTGTGCTGACAGCTAGCTCAGAGCCTAGAGCCTGTGTTCAGATTCTGTGTCTCCCTCTCTCTCTCTGACCCTCCCCTGCTCATGCTTTCTCTCTCTCTCTCTCAAAAATAAATAAAAGCATTAATTTTTTTTTAAAGTACAGTTTAAAGCTTGAAAGTAAACTTTTCAGCAACTCCAAGGTTTGCTTAGTGATTTGAAGCACTTCTGGCAACTTTTCGGGGATCTGGGATTTTGTCCATCTGGAACAACCAGGAGGAAAGTTCTGTCCTTTTCCCCACCCTAGGAGCACAGGTGCTACCTGAGGCCCCCTCCAAGTTTCAAAAGAGCACTCATCAGCTTCCTCACCCAGGAGCAGACCAGGGACAGGTCCCTGCCAATGGCTTCTGAACAGCTGTTCCCTGGAAACAGACACAGGAGACTAGGGGTGTGCAAAGTCTGGGAGCACCAGGCCTCCTTCCCTTTGGTCGGTGAGAAAGCACATGACCCCAGGAGGTGTGAGCTCATCCTCAGATGGCACCTGGCTTTGCCTTCTGCTGGCCAGCGGCACTCAGCTCGGGAGATGATCCTGTGCTGGGCTCAGCCCCCAGGGGTACGCCCAGCCCTTCTGAGCACAGGTGGGTGCTGTGGGTGGGGAGAGCAGACCCCTCAAGTCTGGTGCTGATTGCCCATAACGCCAACCCTCCCACCCAGGACACAACACAGTCAGCATTTGCGTTCCAGACTATGCCCTGTGTGCCCATTTGCTTAGCCTTGTCTAGAACGGGCTGCTGTGAGGCGCGCAGTGAGCTCAGGCAGGAGCATTGGTAGGAGCCGGAGGGGTAGGGCTGGGGTTTTGGAGTGAGGAGTCCCCTGCTGCTTCCTGGCCTGTCCATTCGTACCCTACCCTCTTCCACCTCCTGCCCAGTTCTGGTTACTACCCCCAACCCCCCCCCCCAAGTTGTGCTCTCAAGGTGGCATTGCCTCCTGGTGGCTTCCTTGCTCCTTGTACTCAGGACTTCATGTCGCCCATGGTCTGCCCCAAAGAAGTGGAGAACACCAGGCCCAGCTCAAGGGCCACTCTGGAAGGCTGTCCATCCCATAGTGCCAACCCCCAAACTCAGCACAAAGACCCCCAACATCTAGGATGCCCCCATCTCCTATTCCCCACACCTGTGGTTGCACCGAGCACCTGGGTTCTGACCACCGCACAGAGCTCCAATCTTGGCCACTGTGCTCAGAGATGCGACGTGCAGCCCACCGCAGGACCAGGACTGTGAGCTAGACATCACTCTGCCCCAATTCTGAGGCCGCAGGCGCGCCGCTGAGGCTTCGCATCCAGCTGAGGGGCCCGTGGGAAGCCTGGGCAGCCACACCTTCGTGGGGCCTACAAAGCTCCTCTGAGCAAAGCTGCTTCCTTGGTCCTGGCCGACCAGGAGTCTGGGGACCTGCCCCCACAAGCTCTCAGTAAACCTGACAGGCAGGTCTGGCATGTCCTTGAGTCCTCATGTCCAGGAGTCACCCCAGATGGGGTGGCAGTTCCTGCTACTGGTGAGGATCGGGCCAGAAGAGGAGAACCAGACAACAGAGAGGTCCACACAGGAACCCAGGCCAGAGCTGAGGCTGCTGCAGGCCTCATACTGTCCAACTTTCAGCCGAGGCCTGGGCTGCTAGCCCCTGAGAGTGGGAGGGCACAGCAGCCGATTTGTGAGGTCCTACCAGTCCCAACTGACCACTGGTCCCTGGGAGACGCCCTTCTCAAGAGCCCTGGTTGTGGCCAGCCCTGGGTAGCTTGGGGGTGCTGCCCAGTGACCCCAACCAGTCTCAGCTTTGGTCCCCACAGACACTGACCGGTGCAAGCTCAGGACACACTCGAGCCATTCAGGGCAGTTTATTGAGGTTTTAGGGTCAGGGTAGGGGAGGCAGCACACCGTGTATGTGCCCACACGTGATGAAGGATACCTCCCACAGCTGGGCAGTGTCCACGCAGCTCCTGTCCCCAGCAAGGAGCGTGCCCTTTGGGGCCTAGCATATTCTGAGCCGGGCACACCCCTGCGTCTCGGCAGACTCGGCAAGGACTGGGGCAAGCGTCCTCAGCCCCCCTCTGCCCCCAGAGCAGAGACCCCAGGGCTGTCTCACGCCCAGAGCACCAGGGCTTCCCAGCGCACGGGCGAGTGAGCCCTCTGGGACCCCTGCTGCCACTTTGTCCAAATCTGGCTGGCCTTGGCGCCCTCGCTCGTGTCACTGGAGCCCAGGGTTGGGGTGGCAATGGACGTCCATTCAGGGGCAAGAGCTGCTACCTCCAGGAGTTCTGCCTCATGGGGACAACTGTGGGGAGGACACAGGCTGAGGGACTGAAGAGGCCACAGAAGAACCCTGACCCACCCAGAGTTGAGGGGATAGACATACTCTCTGGACTCAGGCTGGACACTAGAGCAGGACTCTGGGAGGTTCTTGTGAAAGGCTCTTCTCTGGCCAGAGGCAAAAGATCCTACAGGAAGAGCAGGTCAGCTTAGGGCTGGGCCAGGCCTTCCCCCACATCCAGCCTCCCTCCAGAACCATTCTGACCTGTGTGCTGGGGGGGCCCCCGTCTGGCCGTGGGGGTGGTGGCAGGGCAGCCCCCGTCTGCTGGATGAATTGCTGCAGGTTACACTGGCGAAGCTCCCGGTTCAGCTCCTCTAGCTCCTGGGCCTGGGCCTGGGGCACAGAGGGTCCTCAGGGGACACAGCCACAGGGCTCCACGGCCTAGTGCTCCCCCAAGCAGACCCTGACACCCCCAATCTGCCCACACTGGGGAAGTCGGCAGGGGCTCAGGGGCTGGGGGGTTTACCTGCAGAGCACGCTCAGCAGCCTCCAGAGCCCTGCTGACCAGGGCCAGGCTGCCTTGCACCTCTGCACTCTGTCGCTCCTGGGCAGCCAGGTCCTGGCGCAGACGTTCAGTTGCAGAGGCTGTGGGTGAGGGGGACCCAGGGGCCTCTGCGGCCAGATGTAGTTCAGCCTCCAGGGCACGGGCCTGGGCGTCCAGGGCCTGCAGCCGGGCCGCGTGCTCGGCAGTGGCGGCGCTCAGGGCTTGCAGGCGTGCCTGCCCCTCGCGCTCCCGCACCTGCTCCCGCCGGAGCTCCTGCTCCCAGAAGGCCTCCTGACCCAGCTCCAATGCGTTCCTCCGCACCCTTAGCTCCAGGCCCTGCAGGTCTGCACAGGAGCCTGGCATTGGTGCTATGGGGGCCACAGGCTCCGGCAGCGCAGGAATGGGGGCCAGCCCAGGGCAGCCAAGGCTGAAGGTCAGTGCTTTGTGGGGCTCGTGGCCCAGGGCTGGTCGTGGCTTCGGGGGGAGGCTGGCCCGGACTGGGCAGCGTTCGGGAGGTGGGCAGCTGTCTGAGGACGGCCTTCCAGCGAGGCTGGGCCCTGTCCGCCTCAGGACAAACTGGACATCAGTGGCAAACTGTCCACAGGTAGCCTGGGCACCCACTGGACACTCCTGGGGCAGCAGCTGCCGTTCCTTCTCCCTGAGACGCTGCACGAGCACAAAGCGGCCCGTCTGACCTGGGGTAGGAGGAGAGGGGTCAGCCTAGATTCCCCCCCACCCTCCATCCACCTGGCTTGAGAAGTTGGGGGAGAGCAACCGGTCCCCCCCCCCCACCTTGAGGGAAAGGGGCCTCAGGAGCAAGCCCAACCTCAGGTGCACCTGTTGGGCCATCTGTGCCCGGAAGGACTCACCTATTGCTTGGGCTAGCGCGATGACTACTTCCTGACAGGTGGTCTGCTCTGAGACCCCACAGACCACGCGCTGGATGCCATCCACCCACACCTTCAGCTCCATGGCGGCTAGCCCTGAGCGCATCCCTGTCCTGCACGCTGAATGAAAGCCACAGGGTCAGGTCCAGCCTGGCCCTCCTCTCTGTCCCCAGAACTAGCTCAGGGCTACTGTCCTGACGTCAGCCCTGCTCTCCCGTGCCCAGCCCCACCCGTAGGCCACACATTCTTGGGGTGGGAGTAGTCAAGACCGCCGCCCCCCCCCCCTTCCTGCAGAGGGAACCAGTCCGCCGTCCAGGAGAACTTTGAGGCTCCTCCGCTGCCCAGCCTCCTCTCGCCTAGCCCCAATCCCGGAACCAGGCCAATCATTAACCAGATCCAGGACTTCCTGCCTCCCCAGTCACCTGGCTCTCAGGGCACTGCCCCTCCCACGGGACGCCGTCCTCAGGCACCCGAGGGCGCCTTCACGAAACCACGGCTTCCCGCTGCCATGGGAACGCCCCCTCACCCCAGACACAGACCTCGTCTGGGCGGTCCCCGCCGGCGCGGGCAGCCCCCTTCCCGCTCCCGCCAGCCGCCGCGCTTGCCGTCTCTGCGACGGGGGCCGCTGCAGGTGCGGCGGGGCCCCCCACAGCGGCCCAGCCCCCGCTCCTCCGTCGGAGTTGCCGCCCGGGGCCATGCCCCGCACTCAGGAGGATCTGGGGCCCTGCGCTTCTCACCTGGGCTCTCGCCGGCCTCCCGGATCCAGGATCGAACTGGTTGCTGCCCGGCGCCCGGCGCCCGGCGCCGCCGCCGCCGCAACCTGCCGCCTCCAGCGCGGCGGGCGAGTCCCGGCCCGCCGCTCCATTGGCCCGAAGCCCGAGCGCCCCGCCCCGAACGTCCCCATTGGCTCCCACCTTCGCCCCCGTCTGCACTGCGCCCACACCCATTGGCTACCACTTCTGCGCCCCGCCCCTCCCATTGGCTCCCCGCCCGCCCCGCCCCCAGCGGCTCCCAGGTGGGGGCGGAGCTCGGAGGCGCGGAGGGGCGGGCCGAGCCTGGTCCACGCACGCCAGAGGACCGCGAACTACGCGGAAGCACGTACCCGCCTCGCAGGCGGTGCGTGGGACAGGTGTCTGGCTCCGCTCCCGGGCCGACCTCCTCAGAAGCCTTCGAGTCTGATGAATGTCTTACCTGGAGAAGGAGCATCGGCCTGGGATCCCGCAGCTTCTGCGTCCAGAGGGGCAGCGGGACCCCAAGGCCAAGGCCCCACCTACCTCTCTCCCCCAGGGCGCGTCGTGGGGGATGGGGGGACGCACAGCGGTCGGGGAGTCTTGAGTCCCCGTGGGAGGGAGGTGGAGCTGGAGGGCTGCTGCAGCCATGCTGGCAGTCCTGGTGGGGGGAGAAGGTCGCCTGGAAGTTGCTGGGGACAAAACAAGACATGGACCCTGGGCTCTTTTTCCCCCACCCCAGCCTGCCCCCAGTGGGTCCTGGCGCCCTCTCGAGTTGTGGACACACGCGGGCACACTCCGGCCTGGTAGAGCCCAAGCTAGCTCGGCAGCCAGGGTGCCTCACAGCTTCAATGCTGTCTGTGCACCAGGCATTCAGAGTCTGTTTCTACCACGGGGCTCCTCCTGCCAGCCTGTATGCTCCCCAGCAGGGGAAGTCCTACAAAAACGTGAAGTCGAGCATCCTAATGAATGAAAGGTGAATGCAAGAATGAATGAAAGTGGGGTCAGGGGTGAAGGCTGGAGGGCATCGGTCTGTGTCTGGTGCTTTGTTTTTGTTGTGCGGCAGAGGGAACAGTTATCGTGGTTATGAGAGTGTCCCCAGGGCTCCTTGAGGTGGCCCAGGTGGTGGAAATGGACTGGGGCAAGGGAAGCTCGCTTGGGGTTCAGGTAGGTGGGCATCAGCCCCTGAAGTCAAAGAGGCTATGGGAAGCACTCAGGAGGGGGGCTCACTGCTGGTTAGAGTTCAGTAAACCCCCATACACAAAGCAGCAATCCCCCCAATACCCACTGAGTGCTGCAGTCAGGCGGGGAGTGGTGAACTGAGTGGGTGGCCATGGCAGGCCCGGCTGGTCACTCTGTGGTTCCTGCGCCTCCTAAGGCTCGCTGGCCAACAGCCCCACCTCTTACCGCTTCTCCTTCAGGCTGGATCTGGAGGTGGGCCCAGGGTTCACTCAGGGTCCTGGCCTAGGGTCTCCCTGGAAGCTGCTGGTAACAAACAGCCCCTCCCCTTTTGGTGCTGGTGTCCATGGCAACACTGTAAAGCCTTTCTTTCCCTAGGCCTCCTTGGATTTCAGGCCTCAGGTGAGTGTTGAGGGTAAGACCCTGAGTCTGGGGGCATCACAGGCAAAAGATTAGCACCTCTGGGGATCCTTGGTTTAGGCTGAGGGGCAGGATCTCAGGTCCTAGAGGGAAAGGGTGGCACGGAGACAACAGGAAATGTGCAAATACCCCGGTGATATGTTGCCTGGCAGGGAGATCTGCTGCCCTGTCCTGGTCCGAAACACACAGATATGGACACACATGTGCCTGGCAATCTGGGGTCCTGTGGGGAGTGCATGCCCGCGCGCGCGCACACACACACACGCGCACACGCACACATACACACAAGGGTGTTCTTGGAGTGGTACTGGCTAGGGCTGTCAGACACAGGCACACACTTGTGGCCACAGAAGGAGCATCCCATGGGGTACGTACACATAGGACAGAAGGATCACAGCCACACTGCCCATCTCAGCTCCCCCAGGAACATCAAGAATGGCCCCTGAGCCTTGCCAAGAGCCTGAAAAGGCCGAGAAAGAGGCTCCCTTATCGCTGGTGGACCAAGAGCCGGTCAGTGGGCATCCTGGACCTCCAGCTGACACACCTAAAGATCCAGTGGCTCCTGCATGCCCGCCGGACGCCAAGCCCAGCTCCACGCCGGCGGTCTTCTCCATCACCCTGCAGTAAGGAAGGGAGGGAGGGGTGGGCAGCCGGAGGTCAGGGCCTGACCAAGTGGCAAGGGTGCTGGCATTGCAGGTTAGCCCCCGAGTCCCTGGACCCCCGCACCCTGCAGCTGCTATGGGGTCAGCGGGAACTGGAGATCCAGGCTCTGCGGTGGACCATCCATAACCGCCGGGAAGCCCGGCACTGCCACATCCTGTACGAAGTGGCTGGACTTCCAGCTGAGAGGTGAGGAGAAAGCGCCAGGCCTTCGGCCCAACCCAGCCTCTGGCCTGGCCTGAACTGGTTTTTGTCTGACCTCATCCCCAGCCACTGGGGCTGACCAACACTCCTATCTGATAACTACCCTGACTTTTGCCTCTAGCCCTTATCCATACCTGGCCCTGATTCCCCAACCTAACCCTGAAAAAGTGAATATACTGTAAGCCTGCCCAGACCCTAACTCTAAGCACGTTTGATGGTTGCTGAACCTAGACCCGACCTACGACCCAGACCTCTCAGAGTCTGACCTGACCTGGCCTTGCCCAGTGGAACTCTGTGCCCTTATGCCCCCGATGTCCGTGAAGAGAGTCCCTCCTTCTCTCTTCTTTGGCTGCTGACCTCGAGGTGGGGGCTGCTGAGACGGCCCTTTCTCCCAGGGGCTCACGCAGTCAGGAAAAGTTCCTGCAGAACCAGGTGCAGAAGCTGACTCTGGAGCTGAAAGAGCAGAAGGAACAGGCCCAGCTGGTGAGGGGCAGGTGGGATCAGGAGTTGGGCAGGGGGCCCAAGCTGGGGTGGGAATCGGGCCGGGCAGGGTTTGGCCTCAGGAATGGGGGGAAGGCCCTGCCCCACCTATGCACCCTCCTGGAGCAGGACAAGTCCCAGCTGGAGGAGCGGCTGCAGCAGGCCCTAAACACAATTCAGCGTCTGGAGACTGAGCGGCAGGCATTCCGGAGGTCCTGCCTCCTGCAGCTGGACGGCTCTTCCTGGGTGGGTCGTGTGCTGAGATCTTGCACTGGCAGTGTGGAGGTAAACCCCACTTGGCCTGCCTTCCTGCCTCCCGTGTCCCCCTCCCCAGCCTTCCTTAGACTTCCCTTGGATACCCAGTGTGTACCCTCCAGGCTGGTGCTTCCGATGGGGGGCCCTGGCCTCCCTGGGAAGCCTGTTGCCCCAGGACCATGGTCTAGGGCAGAGAGGAACCGCCTGGGCCCGCCTACCTGATGCACAGCAAACGTGTGCCTCCAGTGCTGGTGAGGTCAAAGGGGAGAGTCTCCCAGCTCCTGCCTGCTGGCCTCCACTCCCCTTCTGTAGGTGGTAACTGCAGAAACTCTGATGGACTCCAGTGACCTCTCTGAGAATGATCAGGTCCCCTCTACTAAGGAGGTAAGCAAGGCCCCCATGTGCTTTCATGGCTCTGCGGCCCTGAGGGAGGGGAGGGCCACATCCCTGTTGCTTTCTGGCCAGGGTGTTCAGCCGAAGGATGCAGACTGGAACAACGTTGCCCAGCGGGATCCCAGCCTCCTCAGCAACATCAAGTCCAACTCAGATCACAAGTAACTGTGCTGGTCAGGGACTCCTGCAGGGGTGAAGTGGGGAGAGGGCATGCTTTGGCATGTATACACTGGAATCCAAGATCTACCCTTAGTGTCCCTGGACAAGTCACTTACACCTTCCAAGGTCAATTCTCTGATCTACAGGACAACATCAAGTCCAACTCAGATCACAAGTAACTGTGCTGGTCAGGGACTCCTGCAGGGGTGAAGGGGGGAGAGGGCATGCTTTGGCATGTATACACTGGAATCCAAGATCTACCCTTAGTGTCCCTGGACAAGTCACTTACAGCTTCCAAGGTCAATTCTCTGATCTAGAGGACGAGGGGAAGGGGCAAGGGAAAGGGCTCCTGAGCCAACACAGCCCATCTTTGAGCCTTTTTCCCAGGCTGGGTCCCAGGGACTGGAACCACAACTCAGGGTACCCTACTCACCTTGGGGAGGTTAGTTGGGGGCAGGGCTGGAGTCCAGAAGCCAAATCCAGTAGGCAGCAAGCAGATCAGCAGACTGTCCCATAGGCACCACCGGGCCCTGCCATCCCCACAGGCCCACGTCTGACCAGTGGGGCTCAGAGCTGCACGGAGAGCACGTGGAACGGCGTCTCAAGAGTGTGGAGTGGAGTCCCCTGCCCTTTGTGGACACCAGCAGCTCAGGGGGCACGGGCTCTGACTCCAGCAGCGGCCGGCCAGCCGCGCCCTACCGCCCGCGGAAGGTGGCGAGACGCCCACCCTGCACTCCAGGCCGAGGTTCTGAGCTGACAGAACCCCACTGGAGGAGCCTCCGCAGCGAAACGCAGGCACAGCCTGAAGGTGGGGTGCAGAGGGTCTCCCCCGGTTGCCCCCCCATCCCCCGCGAGGCTGGGATCTCTCCCCAAAGCCCTGAACAACCTGCGCCGGCAGCTTGGCCTTGACGACAGTTCCGCACAAGGCCGCTGGGGCCTCCCTTGCCTCATCCCTCGGGGTTAGGATGGCCTCAGGTGGCCTTGGGTGACTCGTGGTGCACTCTGGCCCCCTCCCTGCCACCCCCGCCCCAGTACTTGGAGCTGGCCATCTCTTCTTCCCTTAGCCTCCAGGGCCGTCCCTCCTGCTCTGGGTCGGAGCCCTGGAGCTGTTCCTCTCCCACATGCGTCCTCAGAGCGCTGCGGGTCAGTCTGACCTCGCGTTAGACGTCCCCAGAGGATGCTCCATATGGGGGTCTCCTTTCCCGCAGGTCTCCCCCTGGGTCCCTGGAACCGGCCTGGTAAGGTGGTCCTGACAAGGGAGTTTCGTGTAGATTCAGAGCTCCGGCATCGCAGACAGCACCTCCATGGGAGGTGAGGGGGTGACACGGGGGTAGGGGGGCAGTCACAGCAGGGGTGGCCTCCTAGCAGGACCCCAGGGGAGAGGTGCCCAAGCCTCTCTGCAGTGCCTCTACCATCCCTGCGACCCCGCCCAGCCCACCTAGCTCCTGCCTGAAGATCGTGGCCGTGAGCCGCAAGGAGAGATACGTGCGCGTCCTCAATCAGTCGCTCGAGGAGACTGCCAACCTGGGCGGCCTCACGCTGCGCCAGCTCCTGCGCGGCTTTCCGGTGTGCCTGTACCGCTTCCCGCCAGGCACGCGGCTGGAGCCCGGGCACCACGTTACGGTGCGCCCCGCTCCCCGGGAGCCCTGTGGCCTCTGCTCCGGCCCCCACCGGCCCTCACCTCCCGCCCGCACTGTCCACCAGGTTTGGGGCGAGGGGCCCGGCAGCACCAAGCAGCAGCCGCCGTCGTCCTCGGGCCGGGAGCCCGTCCACTTCCACTCCAGCCGGGGATGTGTGACTCTCCTCCTGAACCCCAAGGGCGAGGTCAGGGCGCGTCTCAGCAGGGGATGGGGTGGGCGGAGAGCCCCGTGGGCTGGGGGTGACCACTGCGCCCCTCCCGGCCGGTCCCGCAGGTCCTGAGCGAGCACCCGGCCCCCCACTGCGTGACCCCGGTCCCGAGGATCTTCGCTGACAACACCGACTTATCCATAGACTGCTTCCCGCTCTCGGAGGCCGGGCTCCGGGCCGACCCCAGGGAGCAGAGGCGTGGGCCTGGACCCTCGCGCGCGGGCAGGGTGCAGGAGGCCCGAGCCGGACGCTGGAGGCCCGGGTGGGCACTGCGGGTCCCTCGGTCTCCGCTTCCTCCCAGGCCTCACCCCCGCAAAAACCGTCCCCCCAGATTCCCTGCTAAGGACCGTTCCCTTGCCTCGGGTCTAGTCCCCTCTGGGGCCGCTCTCCAGACCGGTTCCCGTGCAGGACCACCACCCGCCTTCCCAGGTGCCGTCCTCACCCCCTGGCTCCCCGCCTCCCCAGGCCCCTTCCCCTCCAGGACTGCCCTGGACCTCACGACCCCCTGCCCCGCCAGGACGCGGCGGAGCAGCAGCACGCTCTTCCGCCCGCGAGAGGCGCCAGCGCGGCCCGAGGCTCGCGCGCCGGAGCTCCTGCCCGCCTTGCCCGGTGAGCACACGGGGCCGCGGGGGGCGGGCGGGCCGGCGGGGACGGGAGTCCGGCCCGCCCCCATCCCGTCACTGTCCCTCGCAGAGGCCGGGCTGCGCCTGCAGGACGGCGGAGCCGGGACGGAGCACGGGGTCCCGCGGAGCGCGCGCCCGCGGGCGGGGGCGGGCTCCCGGCCCCGCCCCCGCGCCGCTCAGGCCCCGCCCCCCCCGGTGTGCCGGAGGAGCGTGGACCGGGGCTGCCCGATGGTAGCGCTGTCGGTGCAGAGCACGGCCGAGAGCAGATTCGGCTTCCGCTTCCTCCCCTGCCCGCCGCTCACCGCGGAACCGAACGCGCGGGTGTAGCGGGCAGCGCGCGAGCGGGCGCCCAGGGCCGAGGGGCCGCGCGGGGAGAAGGTCGTGGGAGGCCAGCAGTGCCGTCTGCACAATTTATTGAACCAACGTCGCCTGCGAAGTAAACCGCATTTATGTACCTGAGAGTCCTTAGAGAGGATTCGCTTGGTTTCAGGGTGTGCTGCCCCAAGGGAAGGGCGCTGGCCGCCCGGCCCCTGCGTGGGCAAGGGCCCGCACAAACCCCCCAGGGTTGGGGAGAGGGTGCTGGCTGCACTCCAGCCACCTCGGCCTGGGCCCAGCCTGTGTCTTCCGAGCCCGAGCTCTGACCACTCCTCCTGGGAAGGCCAGGCCCCATGGAAGGAGTGGGCAGAAGGGCAGCGGGGGGAACTGGGCTCCTCTATTCTGGGCTCTTCCTTGTGCCCACTGCCGGCAACCCCAACCCCCCACTCCCCTCCACCAAGAAGGGTCTCTCTTATGTCAAGCCTATTTCCCACCCCCAACAAACTCCCCAGGAAGCTCTGGGTTCCATAAGGCCAGAGTTCACATGGGGTTCCCATCACCACACTGGGGCTCCTTGGCCCGCAGTCCCGGCCAGCTTGGCAGTGGCTGGGGGGTTACACTAGGGGTGGGATTGGGCTGGGGTGATAGGGTTCAGGTGCGGCACGCACGGGGGGCCTGGGGGTCTGGCTGCTGGATCTGGGGCTGGCTTTGGGCCTGGACATGCTTGGGCTCCAGGGTTTGGGCCTGCGGTCACCTCCAGGGTTCTCAGAGCCATCACCGCAGCTAGCCCCTGACCCAGGCCAGGCCTCAAGCTGCCTAAGGCTCTGAGCCTACGCCTCCTGAACTGCAGGTCTGCGGACCCCCAGGAGCTATTGCTGGACTCAGATGGCATGGGGAACTTAGGGGGGGAGGGGATCAGGTTACAGCCCAAGGTCCTAGAAGGCTCTGGAAAACAAGGAAAGAGAGCTTGTCAGACAAGGGGCCCCACAGAAATGACTAGGTGGGGCGGGGGTCACCACAGCAAGGTGGCAGTGTCCCCTGAGGCTCCTCCCCCAGCCCGTCACCCCCTCACAGCAGCACCCCTCTCCTCCACTCCCCTTGCCCCCCTGGGAGGCTGTGGCTCTGCAGCCTCGTGACTTCTGACCCTCGCTGGGCCCACACCCACTCCTGGGCGTGCAGAGGCCACAAAGCCTGGGCCCTGGCTTTGGGTCACTGAGTTGTATCACCACGAGTGGCCCTGGGCCAGTTCCTAACCCTCTGCTATAGTGTGAGGCCCTGGCACCCGCCTCAGGGCAGACCGGGCAGGGTGGCCATGACCCCTGAGTGCCTCCCCTGACCTGGCCTGGAAGGGGAGGTCTGGGCACCCCTCGGTCTCTGAGTCCTCACCGTCTGTTACCACTACCCGCCCCCGCCCCCCCACCCCCGGGGCCCTCACTGTAGGTGACCGCTCTCCCAGCCAGCCCAACCCCCTCTACCCCTCTGGGCCCAGGCACAAGCCCACGCAGGGAAGGGCAGAGGCTTGGTCTGTCCTGTCCCTTCTCCATCCAGGCCCTTGGACTCCCCCACCCACAGGAGGGTCATCCGGTCAACCTCTAAGCCTACGTACCTACTCGCTGCCCCTGCTCACAGCGTCCCCTTCCCAGGCGCGCCCCCTCAGTTACACCCATCAGTTCAGACCCTTCCTCCAGGAAGCCTCCCTGGCCTTGTTGCCTGAGGCCTCTACAGCTCCGCCTGTATTTGTTCCACGCAGGACGTTTCGCATCCTGGCCCAGCACTGGCCCTGTGTGCGGGGGAAGGGCAGCGCCCTCCCCGCCTCAGTCTCCTCGCCCATCTGACGGCCTCCCCCCTCCGCTGGCCTGTGCCCGGCTCCCAGCCCAGCGGGCTTGTCCTGGGCACTCATTCCCACCCTGCCCTCTTTCAATCCCGGTCCCCTGCTCATACCCCCTTCCATCCCGCCCAGCTGAGGCAGGGCCGAGCTGACTCATGCTGGTCTGGGCACTCAGTACCTGGGGCCGGGCAGAGGGGGCTGGAGGGGGTCCTGGGCCTAGATTTGTCCTCTCGTTCTTCAAGGCCCCTCTGTGGGCCCCAGGAGACTGTGGCACTTTCCTGCTGGGACTCCAGGCACCTGCTGGGGAGAGGACTGGAGGGGGGAGGGGGTGCAGCCCTGCCCTTAGGGCCATTCCCAAATGAGTGTGCCCGGGGATGGACCCCCAGCCTCAGGCTCCCAAGGCCAGCTCCTCCAGCCGTCCTAGGTACCAAGGCAGCGCCCAGCCATGACCTCCCACCAAACTGGGACATGCAGTGGTAGGGCTGGGGGCCAGTAGGGGCACCCACCGAAGGTGAAGCTCCCTCCGGGTCCGGAGCCTAGCTAAGGCCAGGAGGTCACTGCTGTCCGCAGGGTCAGGCCCTGGGGAGGCACTGGCAGCCGGGTCCTCCTGCGGGGCCAGATGCTCCGGAGCTGCCCGGGCCTGAGGAGAGAAGGGGCTGGAGGCACAGCCTTCGAGGGGGCTGGTGGGGGGTACCCTGAAGGCAGGACTCATCTGGCTGTGGAAGGTGTTGGGAGTGGGGGCTGGGGCCCCTGTTCCTCAGGGACGACAGGCCAGGGCAGCGCCGGGCCAGCACAGCAGTCCCCTGTGGCAGCATTGCAGTCGTGAGGCGGCACACCTGGCAGTGCTGCCGACGCTCCCGCAGGCCTTTGGTGGGGTTTCCGCAGAGGACTCTGCCGGCGCCTGCAGAAGAGGGGGTGGCTGGGTCTGCCCTGGGGCCGAGGGGCTCCGGCGTCAGCTTTGTGCGGAGGTGGGTTAGTTACCGTGGGTGAGGTTACTGGTGTCATCCTGTGGAGCTGGGTCCTTGGGAAGCAGGCCTCCAGGCAGGGGACCTCCAGTGGCCAGCAGGGAGAGGGGCCATGCCCCGGAGGCCCGTGGCTGGGTCTCAGGCAAGGAGAGCTGGGAGCCGAGTCTTGGAACAGGAGCTCCGTGGGGATGATCTACCCGAGGGTCAGAATCAGAGGCCGTGGAAGCACACGCCGGCCGGCCAGCCCATGAGCCCCCCGAGACTGCACAAACCAGGGACCCCGGCCACCCAGCGTGTGTCTCCGTCTGGAGGCCCGTGCCCCACCAGGCGCTGCTCACAGGGAGGTTATTCTGGCCTGGGGACAGGTATGCAGGGCTCTGGGGACAAAAGGTCAAGGCTGAGAAGGGTTGTGAAACGTGGCTGTTCATCTCTGAAAGGCCTGCGGGGGTGCCAGGGGTACAGGGCCCTCTTCCTGGGGACAGCAGGGGGTGGCAGCCTCTCCTGGGGTCGGTAAGATCTCCTAGCCGGGTGGGGCAGCCCTTGCCGAGGGCAGGTGAGTGGCCGCCATACCCAGCCCCGGGAACAGGCCGTCCGAGCCACCGCCCTCCTTGATGGCCTCCTTCACCACGAACCAATCCTGGTCCAGCTTCCGGGAGCCTGGCGCGCCGGTGTGTGCGGCCGGCACGTCGTCCAGGACCTGCAGCTGCGGGACGCGGGTCCTCACCTCTGCCCGGTAGTCGTAGCCCCGGGGCGCCTGCAGCAGGGAGGGCGTGGCAGGCCTGGGTCCCCAGGGCCCGCCCTTGGCCGCTTCCTTCATACCCTCCTGCCAGTGCTGGCCTGGGTCACCCTTGGCTGCCAGGGACTATGGAGACCCTGAGCTCTCCCCGCACGTGAACTCACTCTCTGGGCTCACAGCTAAGGTCCAGTGGTGTCCTCTGGCCTGGGGAGCTGCCCTGAGCTGTGGCCTAGTTGGGCACCACCCAGGGGGGCCCGGCAGAGCAGTAAGAGTGCGCTCCAGGCACGGGCAGTGCTGGGCTGTGGGCAGCTGTGTGGGGTGTGCACAGGCCTGCGGGGGGCTGTGTGTGTGTGAGTGTGTGCATGATTCTATGTGCAGGCTGTACCGGACACCCATGGTTCCATGGGGTGCGTGCATGGACGTCACCGGAGCATGCGTGGGCTGGGGGGCGTGGCACGTGTCTATGTGGCCCTGTGGGATCTGGTCTTGGCCTAGAAGGTCTCCAGCGATACAAGAGAATGAGTTCCTGGTGAACAAGTCACAGGGTGCAGGGGGGCTGTTCCCCGGGGATGATCCCGCTGCGCGGCCTGGACATGTTCAGGCGGCAGAGAGGCCCCTGGGGCCGTGGGAGGGCCGCACAGCGTCTCCCCATCCCGTGCACACACTGCCCGGGTGCCCAGCACACGCACCTCGCCGGAGGCGCCGGGCCCCGGCCGCAGGCACACCAGGTTGCCCTCCAGGGTGAGCGTGGCCAGCCTCGGGCACAGCTGCAGGTAGCCCACCTGCTCCAGGTCCTCCACACTGTTGCCCTCCAGGTCCAGCACCTCCAGCTGCTCCAGCAGGCACAGGGGGCTCAGGTCTGAGACGTCGTTGTAGGAGACGTAGAGTTCCTGGGACAGCAGGGGGCTCAGCCCGGGCTGGGCCCGGCTCCCCTTCCCCAGCCCAGGGCACCACAGACCCACCTTCAGGGCCGGGAAGCAGCCAATGCCGTCCAGGTCCGTCAGGCCACAGCAAGCCAGCCACAGCACCTGCAAGCGGCCCAGGGAGGTGCCCAGGTCTCTGTAGAGGGCAGGGGTGGCTGGTCAGCGCTGTCCTGGGCTGGAGGGCCACGGCTGTGTCCACAAAGACCCTGTGCTATGCCGTGAGCCCATCCACCACCCACATCTGGCTCTCTCCAGGCACAGGGCTGCCTGTCACCAGTGGCTCGTGCGTGGCAGCCTCCAGGTTAAGGAAGGGGTCCCAGAGCCCCCTGCCTCCTTGCCTTCCGCCCTTGCTGCAGCTTCCTGGTCGGGGGCACCGACAGAATCCACCTCTCCTGCCCCTGGAGGGCTTGGGCCTCGCGGAGGGGAGCCGGCCGCGCCCCCACCCCTGGGCCGGATGATTGGGTGAGCCTTGCCTACCGCCTGCCGCAATGGGGGTGGGGGGCAAGGCGGCCCCTTCCCCAGTGGGATCAGCCCCACTCTACTTCTTAGGCCTTTCTTGTGGATGGCTTCCCCAAGTTACACCCCCTCTGCCAGCCGGCTGTGCCTGCAAGACCTCTCCCAACCCCTGCCCATGCCCTGGACTTGACCTACCACCCTCCCTCTGCCGCCCCTCCCCTGCAGATGGGCAGGCCAGTGCTACCTCAACTTAGAACAACCATGGGGCTCTCTGGCGACCACTGCTGCCTGCAGGGTCCTTTATTCCTGGGCACCCCCTGCCGGGGCATATCCTTTCCTTTGGCTTCGGGGAGGTTCTTGATGGCATTTCTTTTGTATTTCTCTTTGCGTTCCCTGTTCCCACGTCTGGAGCTCTGCCGCTCCTGCACTGGTTGTCTGAGAATGACCGTCTTCTCATCTCCTCTCCCGTGTTTCCATCTCTTTGCTTTGTGTTTTGCTTCCTGGACGATTTCCTCATTTTCCAACTTTGTGACTAACATCTGTATGTTGGCCGCCCTGTGTCTGATTCCTAAGTGGCCTCGTCATTCTCTGATCCTTTCTCATAGCACGCTACTCTTGTCTTGAAGATGCCAAGAAGTCCCACCTTCTGTGTCTCCTGCGGTACGTGGTGAAGCCCGGAGGTTTTAGTCGCCCCCTGTGCTGCCCGGTTTCCGCAGGGACCCTGTGTTTTGACCCTTCTCTTTCATGCTGCAGGCGCCTTAATATTCCCAATTATGCCATTAATAGCTTCTTGGGCATTCAAGTTGGGAGTGAGGGTCTGAAATGCTGCCTGATGTGGGGGGCTGCCCTGCCGGGGCCCGGGGTGCGGGTCGGGGCCGGTCGCCGCGGCACGACTCCCGTGCTCCTGGAAGCGCACCCCTGAGTTTTCTCGCCTCGGGACTTGGCGCCGCCCTTCTCCCTGCTTAGCTGTTCCTGTGCCTGCGTCCGCTCCCAGCCCGGTGACATCTGATGGCTTTTCTGCCCAGCGTGGTGGTTTCCTCAGACCTCCCAGTGCGCGTGCCCCCCCCCCCCCCCCCCCGCGAGGTCTGACCCGCAGCCTCACCTGGCCGCCGCGGCTTTGCTCTGCGCCGTCCCCGCAACCTCCATGCCACCTCCCGTTGCGGGGATCCCACGTTTACCCACCGTCCGCAGCGGCCCGGGGGCTCTCCCTGCATCTCTTAATTGGCTGGAGTTTGTGTCTAGTAATTTCTTTGCGAGGGGCTAATCGAACTATGTTCCTTGATTTGGGACTCATTCGGAAGCAGCGGCTGGGCACTGGACTCTCGTTCCCGCCTTCTTTCCACGGGGCAGGTGGCATCGCCCTGCCTCCTGGCCTTGCGTGCGGAGAGGTCCGAGGAAGAACGCGTCTCTGTTCCTCTTGAAGAGGCGGTGCCCTTCCTTGGCCACCTGCGCCTCGTCTTCACGTCCAGGAACCCCGGCGGGCTGTGCTTCGCTGGCCGCTGGCCACCGTCGATTTTTTCTTTCAAAGCCTTCTTTTGTGTCTCGAGACTTTCCCTTAATCTTTAAATATTTGTACCATTCCGGTTTCCTTCTGAAGCGATTACAGCGCGTGCACGGCAGGTGCTCTGCCTGCCCCCACCCCTGCGGCTCGGCACACTGCTTCCGTGGACGGTTAACTGTGCCCCCTTCACTCACTCCCACTCCCACCCGCATCTGGCATCGGGCTTCCTGCCCGATCTCTTCGGGGTTTGTCTTCGCTGCTGAGACGGTACTACTGTTCCATGCCGTGTGCTCCCGGGGTCGCACAGCCTTTCTGCTGTGACCTGTGGCTCCACCGAGCTGGCGGGGGGGCAGAGGTGGCCGCGTGCCCAGCGGAAAGCGGGGGTTCTGTTGTTACGGAAGAATAGAGACTGCGGAATAACGAGTAGATTTTGCCTCATCTCCGATTAAATAGGAAAATTATTGAATGTTTGGAACTAATGACAAAAAGCAAAGCATGAGGAATTTGTGGAACTCTTCCTAACGCTGTGCAGGGAGAGAAATTCATGTCTTCAAATGTATTTATCAAGAAACTAGACGGGTCAACAACGGAGCGGAGCATTTCGCTCAAGGAGCCGGAAAGAGAACAAGAGCAAATTACAAAAAGAGCAAGAAGTAAAGACACAGTAAGATGAGGAGGGACCCGGTAGCAACCAGACCAACCATAGAGAAAACAGAACCCAGAGCAGACCCTACAAGGAGTTAACGGACAACCTTTAGCAAAGCAAAGATAAGGAGACGAAGCAAATAAATACGCAGCATTTTCGTAGAGGAATAATTATAGCCTGATCAGAACCGAAAAAAATGGAAGATAAACAAAGTATATACCAACATTTTTGAAAACCTAGATAAAGCTGGCACCCAAAAAATAGAAAGCTTGATGAAAGAAATTAGGTGGTGATTGTCATCCCCCAAGCCTCACAGTCCTCAGATCTGGACTGGTTTTATTTAATTAATTTTAAAATGTTTATTTGTTTTGAGAGAGAGAGAGAGAGAGAGCAAGCAGGGGAGGGGCAGAGGGAGTGGGAGAGAGAGAGAGAGAGAGAGAGCAAGCAGGGGAGGGGCAGAGGGAGAGAGAGAGAGAGAGAGAGAGAGAGAGAGAGAGAGCCAGAGCCAAGTACGCTCCATGCCGTCCGTGCAGAGCCCCACATGGGATCATGATCCAAGTCAACGTCAAGAGTTGGATACTCAACTGACAGAGCCACCCGGGTGCCCCTACGGGTTTTATTTTTTTTTATTAAAATTTTTAAAAAATGTTTTTATTTGTTTTTGAGAGAGAGAGAGAGAAAGAGACAGAGTGAGCAGGGGAGGATCAGAGAGAGAGGGAGACACAGAATCCGAAGACACACTCCAGGCTCTGAGCTAGCTGTCAGCACAGAGCCCGATGCAGGGCTCGAACCCACAAACTAGGAGATCATGACCTGAGCCAAAGTCAGAGGCTTAACTGACTGAGCCACCCAGGTGCCCCTGCCCCTGCTGGTTTTAAAATGAAGTTCTAGTTAGCCACCATGGAGTAGACAGTGTCTGTCTTCTACAACACTTTCTTATACAAGAAGTTTAAGAAATCGAGCAGTTGAAAAGAACAGTAAGTGGGGGGGGGCAATCTGGGCACCAAGCCCTGACCCCGGCAGCAGAGAGGTACAGGGCCGCTGAAGGCTGGCCTTCCTGAACACGGAATGAACACGCCAAGCAAATAGAATTTAAAGTCCCAGAGACGTGAGCTCAGCGTGACCCAGCAGGCCTGCCGCAGGAGCGCAGGGAAGAGTCACCACCACCGCAAAATCCATCGATGGAATCCAGAAATATCATTCATGACCGTGTGGACGATGCGGAGAAACGTAGCCGCATACGCGTCCAGACAGAGACCAACCGAGAGCGCCGCTGCCCTCTTTGCTGGCGTTTAACGTCGCGCCAGCGGCGGCCGGCGGCCCGCGGGTGAGACGAGCAGCGTGTGCGCAGGAAGCGCCAGGCGCCGCGGGAAGCCGCGGACCTTCCTGTCGGTACAGAAACCCCAGGAACTAACAAATCACTGGAATTAGTAGGAGAGCCTGGCAGTGTTGTTACTTAGAAAATCAAGACGCGATGTCGCCAGATACAAGACCCAAGCTTGAAACTCAGTGGTGATGTACTGATGGAAAAAAGTCTATTCCAAATCAGTGTAGTTGTTTCTCTACATTGGTAGTAATCAACCAGAAAATGCAAGAGAAACAGAACGCCACTCATGATTATAAAACCCTGTAACTACGTGGGCATTAATTTAGTTCTGGTTTCGGGAGGCCGATGTCCTGCCGTGTTCCGACAGGAGGGGGGCTCCTGGCTGCGCTCACGCCGCCGCCGTCCAGAGTCACAGTCTCTTCCCGGCCGCTGGTGCGGGGGTGCGCACGCAGGCCACAGTTCTGCACAGAGAAACGCAGGAGGAGCGCTGGGGACCTGCCTGTTCTTATGTCCGACCCAGGAGGGCACGTTCCCCATCACAGGATGAATTGTCCCCCCTCCCGGTCCCCCCAAAGCAGATGTTAAAGTCCTAACTGCTCGCACCTCAGGGTGCGACCCCATTTGGAGAAGGAGTTGCAGCGGAGGTAATTAGTTAAGACGAGCTCACACCACAGTGGGGTGGGCACTGGGAGCATCTGGTGTCCTTATGGAAGGGGACATGTGGCCGCGGACAGAACACGGGGACAGTGCCATGAGAACACGGAGGCAGAGATGGGGCTGGTGAGCCTACAAGCCGATGAGCGCCGCAGACGGCCAGCAGACTCCCCGGGGGCGGAGCGGAACGGACCGGCCTCACCCCTGCAGCCCCAGAAGGAGCCGGCGCCCTGAGCTTCCCCTTGACTTCCGGTCTGCCGACCTGGGAAGGAGCACATTTCCGCTGCCCGGGCCTCGTCGGTTCTAGTCACTGCGGCCTCCCCCGTGCCCGGAACAGGGTCTGGCCTGCGGCGCACACTGGTGGATACAGCGTTCTGTGACTTGCGGCTGAAAGCATTCTAACTAATAGCAAACTTTATAGGGGAAGTTTCAAGACTCCATTAAACATATCAAGAACACAGGAATGGAGAGCCGTTTCACATTCGTGAACGTGCGTGAGTTAACAAATAAACCCAAAGTAGCATGTGAATCTTCCTTCGTTGCAAAAAAGGATTCCAGAAAGAGTACTGTGTGTGACACCCAACAAACAGATCGTAAACTTCAAATACAAGAAGCACACGGGAGCAGCCAGGTCATTTTGGGAAAAGGAAGGCAAAGATGAGGGTGTCAGACACGGACAAAGTAGCACACGGCCCTAGGAATACGGACAGTGCGGCGCTGGTGCAGGACAGACGGACAGGAGACAGAGAGCGCCCAGGCTTCCATCTGCACGAGGACCTGCTACGCGGCAGAGTGGGCTGCGGGCAGGGGTGGGGGTGGGCTGCTGGATGGACGATGCTGGGAAGATGGACTCACTGTGCGGCAGGGATTAGAACAGGGTTCTGATCTCGTGCCGCCATCGAAGGGGAGCTCACAGGGAGGCTGGTTAAAGACCTGGAGGTAAATAAAAGGCTAGACCATAAAAGGGAATGAAAGGAGAGGTAGAATAATCCCACGACTTTGGGGGTGTGGACAAACTTCCTGGATAAGACCCAAATCACCAGCCAGAACTGATGGACCAAGTCAACGCGAAGGGTTTCTGTTTATGTGACGCCACCGCCAGTGAGGCCTGGGGGGGTGGGGAGGCCGGCTGGGGAGCCTCGCAGAGTCTAAGCGTCTAGGCCTCGCTCAGCCCGTAGGAAGACCTAGAAATCAATAGCATCCGCCTTCACGCCCGCGAAATTTCGGCTGCTGAATTCTCTCTCAGCTGCTGATGAACGGACAGACATCACACCAAAATTATTTTCCAGCCCTTACGATACTGCCTGAGATCTTCCACCCCCAATGTGGGCTCGAACCCATGACCCCAGACCAAGGGTTGCACGCTGGGCACCCCACGGCCCGAGATTTTAATGTCCTGAATATCACTGTCATCAGCTAAGTCTATAATGAGTTTACTGAACTGTCACACTTGATTAGTTTCCTTTTACAAACTTGTCCACTTTCAACCCATGGAGATCTGCAAACCTCACGTGGCCAAGGTTCGGGATTCAGTAACAAAACTTAAAAGATGTGCTACATTTGTCACTACTGTTATCACGGGACAGGACATGGCTTCTGGCAATTTATGATCTAATCATTCTTGGAATTGATTCTTTTTTGTTTTCTTGGAATTGAATTGTTTTTTGCTACAAATGATGTACCATATTTCTTAATTTTATAATACCTTCCGCTTCTCCTTATAGTTTTTGTCCTTTATTTTATATGAGTTTTAGATACTTATTTGTTGGGCTCATCGGAAGCCTTGACGATGAAGAGTAAATGGTATTTTTTGTCTTGGTGAAGCTGAAGGAGCGCCAGAACCCTGCTCAGCCGCACGTTCGTCACGTTCCTGAAACCCCACTCCCGCCCCCACTGCAGACACGCGCCCTCCGTGCCGGGGCCCCTTCTCTGCTCTTGTCCTCGGGGCTGTGCCTGAGGTCCACGTCTTCTTCCAGTGTTCTTTGCTTCCATGTCCAGATCTTCAAGTGTTTTCTTAAATTCTTTTTGATGTTTACGTGACAAATAAGGAAAATCAAGAAAGCATTTAAAGGAAGTTGCTTCACTGGGTGTTGTATGGAAATCAACTTGACAATAAAATATTATGAAAAAAATGAAAAAAAATAAAGGAAGTTGCTTAATAAATGCCTTTCTGGACTCACCTAGGCATGACTGGGTGCGGAGAGCCCATTTCAAGCATCTGGATTTTTTAGAATTTTGGCCGGAAACCCTGCCTCGCCCCAGCCCTGGCTGCGTTAAATCAGCAGTGTTTTCATGCTCGAACACCAAAACTAGTTTGATGTTACTTCAGTTTTGTTCTTTCCAGCCAATGACATAAACAAAGGGCCTTCATCCATCCTAGTTTTGATTTTGTCTTTTAAGTTGATGATTCACGTGCCCTGCTGCAGGGGCACCTGAAGCCTGAAGGCCTGGGTGGTATTGGGGCGCCCACCAGAGACCCCATGCCACTTGGGGACTCTTTGCCAGAGGTGGGGAGCATCTTCTGGGCGCCCCATGGTGCGTCCTCGGAGACCTGGTGTGACCAGCCTGACACCGACCACAGGCTCTGGGTGGCGTGCGTCCCTCTCAGCAGGGGCTTCCAACAAACCAGGGGTGGTTGACACACGCCACACGTCCCAGAGTCGGGCTGGCAGGGCAGGCGTTAGGGCCCGGACATGGAGACAGCAAGACGCCAGGAGGCTCTCGGTGGGGACCCTCCCTTGGCTGTGACCCCAGGGCAGGACTCACCTCACGGAGCCTAGGCAGCTGCCGTTCAGCTTCAGCTGGGTGAGGTTGGGCAGGTGCACCCCTGGGGGCCACAGGAGGGAGAGGTCAGACACTAAGCCTTACCCCCTCACTCACCTCTCTGCACCCTCCAGAGACACCGGTGCCCCTTGACCCCTGCCGATCGATGGCTGCTCTGAGTTCTGGAGGCAACCTCAGGGCCATGTGCTTCACGGGGGGCAGGTGGAGAAGGTGCACCTGAGCGGACTGGCCCGCCCGGAAGGCCAAGAGGCCACGGAACTCCAGGAATCCGCTTGGAGGAGGGGCGCCCCACTGGTGTGGGTAGGGCCGCCACAGCTTGGGTCCTAACCCTGAGCCACATCCCAGGTCCAGCCACAGGCACCCTACACCATAACCCCCATCAACCTGCAGCTCTGCATTCCAGAGCACAGGAACCCCTAGCCAGGGTCCCTGTGCACCCCTAATCCCCCGGGAAAGGGTTCTGAGCTAGACTCCTTCCAAGAACAGGGCACTAACCCTGCAAGACAGTCCCTGGTCCCTGGAAAGAGGGATGCATGGGGGCCCGTGGGGTGAGGGGTGGGCCTGTGGGGTGCAGGGTGGGCCTGTGGGGTGCGGGGTGGGCCCGTGGGGTGAGGGGTGGGCCCGTGGGGTGTGGGGTGGGCCCGTGGGTGCAGGGTGGGCCCGTGGGGTGCGGGGTGGGCCTGTGGGGTGCGGGGTAGGCCCGTGGAGTACAGTGGTCCAAAGACGGAAGCCTGGAGGAGAGCCCTCCGGAGACCGGACCCCCAGGAAGAAGCCCGACCTGCCGGCGGTGGGTGTGGACGGGGCGGGGGGGCTCTCACCGAAGCTCCCCAGGCTGCTGTCCCGGGTGCTGACGCACATCTCCAGCATGGTCACGAGTCGGAGGTCATCTACCTGGGCCAGGGCCCGCTGCAAAAGTCGATGGAGAGTCAGCCCGGGGGCCTGGACAGTGGTCACTCCCTCCCGGTCTCTGCCTTTGGCTCTGAGGCTGGGACAGGTGGCAGACGCTTCCGTGCCTCATCTGTGTTGACCTTGGCCATGGATGGCTTTGGCTGTGGGGCTACTTGCAGATGAAGACCTGCCCTGAGGGCGCCAGTGTCCAGACGAGACCCATGAACAGACCCAACACGTCGCAGCTCGGCGCTCAGTCTGCTGAGCGTGGCTGACCCCGCGGAGGGGCCTGCTTGGACCCCAAGCCACGGGGCGGGGCACTGTTGGTCACGCAGCACGACAGCCACAGCCCCGCACACGGAACTTGGGCGTGGTTCGCACGGCAAAACAGCTAAGCACGGTGGCCAATTTGGGACCCGGTTGGGGTGTGAAAAAGCGATGCCCGTGTCATTTGAGACAGTCTCCTGCGGTAGCCTGGATGGCAGAAAGTGTGCCCCAGGAGCTGGTCACGTTGAGTGGAGCGGCCCCAGCACGACGTGGGCGGAGCGAGCGGCCCCTGCTTAGTGCACTGGATAAGGTGCTGTTCGGAGGGAAGGGAGCGCGCCCCGGAGGTTTGGAGCCTGTGGGTCTGAAAAATAAAATGGTCGCTAAATTCCAACCTGCAAGAGACAAAGGGCTGAGAAGGGCTTGCAGTTAGGAGGACCAGCGAGTCAGTCTCGCCCGCGGAGGCTCCTGGTGCGACAGCGTCTGTAGGGAGGAATGTGTCCGGACACAGTCGCAAGTATGGCTTTCGGTCCTGGCGGCGGCTGGACTCCCACGTGCGGCACAGCACACGGGCCGTGGGCCTGGGAAGGCCAGGCCGCCGCGGCCGGGCTGGGGGTCGCCGAGGTCATCTCAACAGCAGTGTCCTTTCTCCAGCCAGGAGCCAGGTGGAGAAGGAGGTCCCAGGATGGAAAGAAGCCACACCAGGGAAAGAACAATCTCCAAGGTGTGTTCCCAGCACAGGGGCCCGGACATTTGTCCGGTGGCGGTCAGCGTGCCGCACACAGCCGAGGTCACTCCTCAAGCAGGAGAGGCTGGAGAGTTGGCCCACTGTGTCCCCCTCTGCAGGCTGCCTGTGGGGGCCACACTGGGTCTTTGGATGTGTGCAATACAACGCTTTCTCCCGGGACGCTGGGCTCGCCGGAGATGGGTGCGTGGGGACTCGGGGAGCGTGCAGGTTCTGAGTGTGGAGGACGTGGACTGTGGCTCACACCTGTCACTCCTCGCCTGAATTAGAATGGGGCAACCATTCCCTGGCTGGTGACAGCACAGACCCCAGAGCAGGTGGCCTTGTCCACGCTGGGCGTGGCTGAGGGAGCCCACAAGTGTGCCCCTGGCGTTCACCTGCTGCTCAGGCCAGGGTCAGCCATGAGCAGGGCAGCCCCGCGTGGGCCCTGGATCCCAGCAGGAGCCCGTGGCGCGGCTGGGAGCAGGGCAGCCTCAGGACAGGCACCTGTCTTCGGAGCCAGAGTCTGGGAGGCTTGCGGCCAGCGTTATTGGCCGTAGATGACACGTGGGATAGACCCTCCTCCCCCTGCCAAGGTCAGGCTGATGGGCGCCTGAGTGTCAGCGAGATCCACCCAGGAGCAGTCTGAGGTGGGCGTCCACATGGGTCTGAGGAGGCAGCTTCATGGTGCCGTTTGCACCCCACCTGGGCCTGACGTTGTGGGGATCCCAGGCTGTACGAAGCCTTCTGTGTGACGGGGACCTCTGGCGGGTCCCCCACCAGCCATCTGAGGAAGGCATGGTAACCATACATATTCCTGCAAACTCACCCCCCATCGGGCACTGCCAGCCAAGAATGAGCACAGAAAGAAAGGAAATGAAACGCAGACACTCCATTGAGCACCAGGAGTGTCTTCACTCCTCAGGTGCTGGGGGGCGGGGGGGGCGGGTCTTGCCGCACCCAGACTGCAGCCACCTGGCCCCTAGCCTGTGTCCTGTTTCCCCGGCTCTGGCTGGCATGAGCTCACTTCCAGGTCCCGGGGGTGCTGGTATGTGGTGCTCGGTGGGTGATGAGGCTAGGTGCTCGTGGGGGAGGCACCATGCTCCTGGCACTCCCTGGCCAGGCGGCACCACCCCGAGCTCTGTGCCCGCCCTGCTCCTGCTTTGCTCCCAGCCAGCCGCTCTGTCCAGCAGAGGATGCTCTCGCTTTGAGCCCAGGTCCACCGGTGCTGAAGTCCCCTCTGAGAGTCAAGCTGTCGTGGCAGGGCAGCCCGGGCTCCGTCGCCCCAGGCCTGCCTGCGACAGGAGCACCGCCCCAGCTCCGTGCACACCGGCACCTCCAATATGCCCGCCTGCTGTGTCTGAACCCAGACCTCATCAGCACTGAGAGACACAGGACCCCAGAGCTGGCCGGCACGGAGGTGGCCTGCAGCTGTGAATCCATCTCTGGGCCCTGGGGCGGTGTCAGGGGCTGTTGAGGAGCTGGCGGAGGGCCGTCCTGATGTGCTCCATGCTGGGCCGAGGCGCTGGGAAGGCACAGGCTGGCAGGGTGGCTGGAGCGCTGCACACCCGGAGGAGTCAGCTTGGAGTGTGGGGATGCGGGCCTGGCAGCGAGTCCCCTCCCCCCGCGCTGATCTCGGAGCTGGGCAGGAAGTCAGTTGGAAGCCTTATGCAGCCAGGTTTCCTTGTGCTGCACGTTGGTGAGTATGTCACCCCAGGGTCTCTGAGGGACCCCTCACCATGCGCCTCTCACCCTCTTACTCCGTGCAAGGGTGGCTGTGGGCAGGTGCCTGCAGCTGGTGGGGTCTGCCCCTCAGCACGGCCAGCAACGGGTGACATGCCGAGCTGCCAGGAAGGGTGGCTGGGTAGGAATCGGGAGTCGAGAGGGCTCCCCGTGTCTCGGTGGGCCTCAGGCTGGGGGCAGGGCTGACAGCAAACCCCCAGCCCAGCAGCCCCGGCTACAGTCAGTGGGACCCTGGAGTGGCGCCCACTTAGCCAGCTCAGCCCAGGTGCCAGGGCTCCCTTTCATTCCTTGCCGGCGGTCTGCACTTCTGTGTGCCGGGCGCTTGGACAGCTTCCCACCCTGTCTCCCACCTGGACGACAGGCGCTTGGACGAAGGGCTTCTCAGGTTCATGGAGGGGTACCCCGCACACCACGGGTACGAGGCAAATAGCTGTGGGGTTCCTGCCTGGCTCATTCCCTTTGGGGCCCTGAATGCCTGGGGGTGTCACACAGCACGGCCGAGGGCATCTTGTCAGCCAGGCAAGGCGAGAGAGCTGGGGACTGAGGGCAGGCCAGACACCAGCCCTGGAATGCTGCCCCAGGCAGACCCCTGTGGCCGGAGCCCCCAACCCCCCGGCACTCACCAGCCGGGCAGGTGACAGGCGCTCCTCTACCAGCTGCTTGCCATGGCTGCCCCTGGGGCTGCCCGGGTCCTTGCTCTGCGGGCTGGGGTTGTGCAGGCCTTGCCAGCTCAGCTCCCGCACCTGGACGGCGGCCGTGCTCGGCCAAGGCCCACGGGCTTTGTCCCAGGCCTGGTCCATTCACATCCAACCTGCAGGCGATGGGCGCAGGACAGAGTTACTAAGCTTTTGCTCTCCTTTGGGTCTGCAGCGCGGCCTAGACCCCTGCACGGCCGGCCCTGTGGGGCTCCCCTGCCTGGCTCCAGTGGGCTCTCACTCATTTAGCTTCCCCCTGCCTGGGGGCCTCATGGTGCCCTCCCATCCCCCACTCAGCCTTAGCTCACGCCTCACAGGGGTCTGGGAAGGTCACCTCCTTGTGATTTTGCTCATCCTCCAGGGCCCAAAGAGGGGTACTAGCTCTAGGCCCCCATATTTGAGGTCCTATGTAGGCTGTGAGATGTGGGACCCTGGGGGGTGGGGTGCCATCAGCCCCAAGTCATGTGTGCTTTGTCAGCTGGTACCAGCAGCAAGCAGTTGCCTCAGGCCCTGAGCTGTGCGTCTCCAGCAGCGGTCTCCAGGCATGGGGGCCCAGGACTCGGCTCTCAGGCATTCCTCCCACCACCCCTGTGCCTGCTGAGCCCCCTCACCTGGAGGCAGCTGCCTTTTCCCACCATGGGTCAGACATCCAGACAAGGGGGCAGCATGTGCGCCCAGGCGGCACCTGCGGGAGGGAGGTGGGTTGGCCTCTTGGCCAGGTCACTGTGCTCAGGGGATCTGAGGCAGGCAGGACTGGTGTCACAGGGCACAGAAGCGAGCAGGTGCGGAGATGCAGGGGGCTGTCAGTGTGGGGACTGGCCCTCGGGTCCTTTTGATCATCCTCATGGGGGCCCCCGGACTGGCCGATGGAGAAGACAGTCAGGTGGTGGCTGACTCCATGCTCTTTCCAAAAGGGCTGTCACAATGGACTGTGCCTCAGGGGCTGCGCTCCCTGGCGTGCTGTCCCTCCTGAGTACCGCCCAGCCCCAGGTCCCACGGGAGGTGGTTCAGAGTCCCTGGACCACCCGCACGAGGTTTGTCTGGCATCGCTCGTCAGAGATCCAGACGCCTGCCCCGGGCCCGGCCCCTAGAATCAGCTCTGGGGGTAGAGCCAGAAGTCGGCCTGACCGTTCTGTCCACGTCCAGCTTGGATTGAGGCCTCACTGACTCCCGCCCCCGTATTCCCTCCTGACCTTCCTGGGTCTGCTTTCCTTGTGAGGCTGACTCATTCTGTGGTCCTCTGTGTTTTACAACTCATTCTGTCGCGTGAACACCTCACCCCAATACAATACGGGCTCCGCGCAGGCAGGGTGCTTGCCCGCTGTGTCCACAACGTGCGGAAGAGGGGCTCTAAGCGAGTCACCGAAGGACCCAGCCAATGGACCCGCCTCCTAGCAACTGCTCTCATCCATCAGCCCCTGTGGACGTTCAGGACGCAGCCTCTCGGCCAGGCTTAGGGCTGGGAGGGTGGCCAGCTGGGCTCTGACAGAGGCATTGGGAGGGGTGCTGAGCCCTGGGTCTGTGTGCCTCAGTGGCCTCACCTGGAAAGTGACGCATACACAGGATCCAAAGAGGTTAAGGCCATGGGGTTTCTAGCCAGGATTTCTTTCCAAAAGTTCCCTCTGCTGCCTGCCTCTCTCTAGCTGGTGAGAAGCCCCAAGCTTAGCAGGAGGACTCCACCACTGTGCCTCTGGGAGTATGCTGCCCACACCCCTCCCAGGCCTGCCAGCCTTGCGGGACGGGAGTGTGTGGGCTGGTGGGGCTGCAGCCCCAAGATGCCCTTGGCAGCAGTAAGGGCCAAGCCCACTGCCCTCTCCTTCTGTGCCTAACAGCAGCTGAGCAGAGGTCCTACCCCTGAGGCCCAGCGTACCGGTCTGGTCCAGCCCAAAGGTCTCAGGGTCGAAGGAGCAGGGCCTGTAAACACTCCCCTCTGTGCTGTTCATGGCCCTGCTCCCACCCTCTGCCCTGCCGCTGGGAGCCCCACAAACCTCCCAAGTTGGAAATCCATGGGGCGGGCTGTCCTTACAGCCCAGGCTAATGCCAGCCCTTGGTTTGGCTCATCAGCTCTCTGGGTCCCCTCCACCCACCAGGCTTCACCACAGACGGAGGAGCTCTGAGGGCAGGGCCTGGCCCCCTGGTCCCCACCATGGAAACTCCCAGAGCAGAGTTTGGGTCCCTGCCTTCCAATCTTCCCCAGAGGTAGGGCTTGCCCGCCCCCCCATCCCGGTGACTGGGAACCCTTCGGAGCGGGCTATTGGCTTTGGGCAGGGGCCCTGGAGGACCAGATTTGACACGGTGGCGGGGCGGGCGGCACCACCGAGTTCTCCATTGGCCTCGCTGCTTCATCCTAGGGTCCGCTCCTCGGTCTGTCTCCCCCGACGCACCGGGCAGACAGCGAGGCCTGTGGCCCCGGGCCCAAAGGCGTGCTTGGCTCTCACCTGAGAGGTTGGTCTGGGTGCCACTGCCCTGGGCGCCCGCCGCCGCTGGGCGCTCGCTCCGACTCGGGGTCGGTAGTTCTTCCGGTGGCGGGGTTGCGGGGCCTCGGCGCCATGGCAACGGGGCCGGGGCGTCATTTGAATACTCAAATATTCATGAGCCGCGGGCAGCTCTCTGGCCCTTGGGCCGAGGCACGCCCCTTTAGCAACAGTTGCTAGGGCAGGGCGGCGGGGGCGGGGCAGCAGCCAACCCAGATCGGGATGCAGAGGGTAGGGCCCCGGACGCCGCGGGCGCCCCCTGGGCTGAGAGGGAACCCGGGGCCGGGGCGAGACGCGGTCAAGCCGGGGCGGCGGGGTGGGACGCGAACAGGCCAGGTGTCAGCCCCTGCAAAATGGGTCTCTGGAGCAGACCAGCATCCACCTCTCCCAGCTGGGAGGGTCGCCCCTGAGGCCCTGGCCCTGGCCTTTACCTCCGCCTCCGAGCGTGGCGGGTGCCAAAACAAAAGGAAGCACCGTGGGAAAGGATCCCCCGAGGACCAGAGAAATGCAGACCTGGACATCCGGAGGGGAGTTTGTAGCGTCCACGCTCGAGAGGGACGCCACCACCCGCTTCCATTTATGCACCTTTACTTCGTGTCTGTGCACGTCAGGCGCAAGCTCGGCTCTGTTCTAGCAGAGGCGCAGTGCGCGGGACCGCCAACTGGACACAGTCACGGCCCGTGGGGTCGGGGCTGTGATGGGAGCGGGGACGGTCCCCGAAGGGGCCCTCTAATGTCACGGCCTGCAGAGGGGTGAGCTCCCAGAGAACAGCACGGAACCGGCACCGGAGGGGCTGGGGCTGGGAGGGGGTGCCAACTGAGCAAAGCGACGTTGGGCCTCACGTGTAATGCATCATTCTTTCTGTGTAAATAAGAGGGTGTGTTTATACATTACTCTGAAATTTTTAAAAAAATGTTTAAAACTGGTCTTTTTCAAAGTCTTGAAAGGAGTCGGGACGTGCATGTTTGTGCTTGGGGTAGGGGGAGATTTCAGTTACCCTTGGGCAACTTTTGGGTGGGCTTGGCTGGGTGCCGTTTGTTAACTGGGCCACACGGTAAGCTCCTGCAGCGTTGGAATCTCTGGGCTAGGGGGAGCTAGGTGGGCGGGTCTGCAGGACCTGCCCAAGTTGGGAGAGGCTGCTGGTGAGTGGGTGCGGGAGAGGGGCTCTCCTCCGAGCCCTGGGCGGGGCTGCGCGCTGGTGAGAAGCAAGAGCCCGGATACAGGATAAGAAGACAGCCCGTTTTGCTCCTCTGCGGGCTCAGATGGGTCCCCGCCTAGCCGAGACGCCCTGCACCGCCTGTGCCCTGGGCGCATCGGCTGTGCCGCGCCCAAGGACTCCGCCGGAGGTGCCAGGTGTCCTGGGAGGGGGGCAGGCGCCCGTTCCGGAGCCACCTGCAGGCAAGTGGGGTGTAGGGCAGCCGAGCCCCCGGCCACTGGCGGTCCCAGAGTCTCCTGGCGCGGCCCGGGTCTGCCCCAGGCACCTGATCCGCGTCCCGGCGGCCCCCTTCGCCTTCTTCCAGCCCCCAGCCCGGGGGCCGTCCGCGGTGCTGACGCGGTGGATTCTATCCTCCCTGAGGCTCGGCCCGCGGCCTGACCCTTCCGCTCCGGGGCCCCCTCGGTGGGCTGCGCGTCGCGGGGCAGGGGAAGTCCTCCCTGGCAGGGCTGGGGGCTCGAGCCGAACCTCAGCAACACCGCCCCAGTAGACACCGGACGCAGTCCCGCTGCTCTCGGGGTCTCTATCTCCTCGGGAGAGTCCGGACGCTTCCCCAGACCCGCGACCTCCGCGTCCTCGCTGTCCTGCGCCCCGCCGAACCCAGCCCCCCTAGGCCTCGGCCCACGAGGGCCTCCAGGGCCGGCACCGCCCTCCGCACTGTTTCCCGGAAGCCCCGCCCGGCCGCAGCCGTTGACGGGCGGGCCGTTCGGCCAACCGGAGCGGAGAGGGGCGGGACGGGGCGGTTCCGCGGCGGGGCCCGGCGCCGTCAGCCAATGGCAAGCCGCGCCGGGCTGACGGACGGGGCGCGGGGCGGGGCGTGCACCGGCCCGGCCGAGTGTCCGCCGCCCGCGCGCCCCGCCGCCCGCAGCCCGAGCCGCACCCTCCGCGGACGGAGCCCATGCGCCGGGCGACCCGCGCGCCCCGGCCCCGGCCCCCTTCCCCGCCCCCGCCCCGGCTCCGGCCCCGGGGGCAGTCGCGCCAGTGAGCGGTGAGTGCGGCGGGGGCGGGCGGCGGCCGGGGCTGCGGTGCGGGGCGGCGGCGGCGGCGGCGGGGCGCGCGGGGGCGCAGGTGAGCCGCGGGCGGCGGCGGGGGCGCTGTGCGTCCGCGTCGCCGGCCCTGCCCTGCGCGAGGCCGCGGCCGTCCGCGGGTCGCCCGCTCTCTGGTTGCGAGGCTGCCCCCCGAGTGCTCGGGCACCAGGCGGCCATCACGCGCAGCCGGCGAGCCAGGGTGTAGGAAATCACTGCCCACTGTCCGCGCAAGGGCGTCCTCTCATGAGACCTCACAGACTGGGGCACCCCAGCCGGAGGGCTTGGCCCTGGCCTTCATTATTTGTTTGTTACCTGTGCACCCCCTGCACTCCTCGTTTGGGTCTGTTCCTCTCATACAGCTGCTTATCAGGAACCCTTCCCTACTCGTCCTGACCCCCCCCCCCCGGGGTGCCTTCATCTGCCTTCTTTTCTCCGAAGTTCGTACAGCAACAGGGTACCAGGAGTTTCCCGTTACTTTAACGTGTGCGGGTCTCCTTGAGATGTGGGCACAGCCCCCCGAGGGCAGGGGGTTCTTCTCTGTCTGCCTGTCACCATGCGCCTGGAACAGCCACTGGCATACAGTAGGCGCTCAGTAAATACTTGTCAAATGCGCCGACACGCTCGGTGGGGCCCGGAGCGGGTTGTAGGCTGGCAGTGGCCTGCCTGGGCACGCTGCTGGGCGCTCCACGGTGGTAAGACCTGTTTTCGCGGGGAGGGGAACTGGGAACCTCTGCCTGCAGGGCCTCCGGTCCCGGCTTTCTGCCTACCCAGCAACTTCTAATTCGGGTGCGTGGTTGGGAGATGCTCTCAGCTGTCAGCCCTGCCTGGGCTGGGGGGCCAGCTCCCTGCCTCCATCATGGCCATTAGCTGCAGCTGGAGGTGCGGCCCCTCTCCCACCCCTGGGCTGGAGGTGCCACAGGTGGGCGGCTGGGCTTCCATTCTGGCTGCCACCCCTGTTACCTGGTTGTCCGGGGCTGGAGGGTGGGGCGGGCCAGTCCGGGGAGCCCAACAGGCCTGCTCTGCGGCCCTCTGTGGCTGAGTGCGGCCTCCTCGGCAGGTGGCACCCGAGACCGCCGCGGCGCTGTGTGCTGCGATCCCCCCAGGAGCCATGACGGAATATAAGCTGGTGGTGGTGGGCGCCGGCGGCGTGGGGAAGAGCGCCCTGACCATCCAGCTCATCCAGAACCACTTCGTGGACGAGTACGACCCCACCATCGAGGTGAGCCTGCCGCTCCTGTTCCCAGCCCTCCTCCGTCGTAACGTGGGCGCCTTCCGCCCGCTCCCTAGGATGTGGGCGGGGCATGGGTGGGGCTGGAGGGGGGCTGCTGGTTTGCTCCCCTCACTGGAGGAGAGGTGGGGGTGGGCCCTAAGCGCTGCCCTCGCAGGACTCCTATCGGAAGCAAGTGGTTATCGATGGTGAGACGTGCCTGCTGGACATCCTGGACACGGCGGGCCAGGAGGAGTACAGCGCCATGCGGGACCAGTACATGCGCACCGGCGAAGGCTTCCTCTGCGTCTTTGCCATCAACACCACCAAGTCCTTCGAAGACATCCACCAGTACAGGTGAGCTGCTTGCCGGCCCCCAGGGGCCTCCCCGTCCCCTCTCCCTCTTTCTCGCGCACCGTCTGTCTCCTTCACTCTCAAGGTTCTGGATGCAGCCGTGCCTCCAGCCCGTAACTGGCTCACACCTTCTTCCTTGCAGGGAGCAGATCAAGCGAGTGAAGGACTCTGACGACGTGCCCATGGTGCTGGTGGGGAACAAGTGCGACCTGGCCGCGCGCACCGTGGAGGCTCGGCAGGCGCAGGACCTCGCCCGCAGCTACGGCATCCCGTACATCGAGACATCAGCCAAGACTCGCCAGGTGAGCTGGCTTCCCACCCCACCGCCAGCCAGGGCCCGCCCCGCCCCGCCCCTGCCAGGGAGCAGTGCTTTATTGCCCCCTCTCCCCCGACACAGGGCAGCCGCTCTGGCTCTGGCTCCAGCTCCGGGACCCCCGTGACCCAGCGGCCCCTAGCGCTGTAAGTCTTCCCTGACGGCAGGGCAGTGAGAGCGGCCAGGGCCCAGGGTCTGGGCTGACACAGCTCCAGGGGGAGGTGGAGGTCCCTGGAGAGAGCTGCCCTGAGCCAGACCGGAGCGGTGACCCTGGGGCCCTGGCCCTTCTGCCCCCAGAGAGCCCCTGGGCCCTTGTTGGCCCTGACCCCTTAGTGCAGCATCAGGGATGAGAGCGGTCGGTCAGACAGGAGTGGACAGGGGGTGTTCAAGCTCGGAGCCAGGCCGCGGGGCTGCCCTGTGGAGGAGCTTCTGGGGATCAGGCCACCCGGCTGGGGCAGCCCTGGGACTTCCTGGCTGTTGGGGTAGAGGTAGGGGTGGGGAGAAGGTGGGCAAGAGGCTGGAAGTCTGCATGCACTCAAGGCAGGGGTCCCTGGGTCTCCTTCCCTGCCGAGTCCCCCTCTGAGCCGGCCCCTTCCTCCTAGGGCGTGGAGGACGCCTTCTACACGCTGGTCCGAGAGATCCGGCAACACAAGGTGCGGAAGCTGAGCCCGCCCGACGAGGGCGGCCCAGGCTGCATGAGCTGCAAGTGCCTGCTCTCCTGACGTCCCTTCCGTGTCCACCCTGCTACCCCCGCTGGCCCTCTGTGCCCCACGAGCACAGGCACAGGCACGGGCGTGGAGGTGCCGGACGCTGGGAGGAGGCGCGGACGGAGGAAGGAGGAGGGGAAGGAAGGAAGGAAGCGCCACCGGAGCCCGGCCAGCCCAGGCTCTCTGGACAGAGTGACCGCAGACCTCCCAGGACGCTTTGCACAGACTGCCCGTGAACTGACCCACCGGCACCCCGGCTGTTACCCTCCTCCCAGCCCTGTCCTGGCCCACTGGGCACAGGCTGAGTTGCAGTAAATTATTTGATGGTCTTGACCCTGGCGTCTGGCCAAAGTTGGGAGGCACAGGGGAACCTCAGCTTTGGGTGCTTGGCGACCCCTCTGCGGGGCCACGGGGCAGGGGCTGGTCTGGCGGCAGGGGCCGGGCCTCCATTCTCCGTTCTGGGGGTCTGGCGTTTCTTGCAGAGTGCTCTGGGCGTGGCAGTGCCAAGCTGGCTTTGCATTTTACCACAAAAACACTTTACTGAACTTTAAACGGCAAAGGGGGATTAAAGCCAAGGGTGGGTGCCTTCCCCCGGGGAGGGAGGCCTTCATTAGCGAGTGCTGAGACCGGACGGGGGCTAGAGGTGCTGGGGTCCGTTGCCTTGGAGCCTTCTAGCGACTCCTGAGTTGTGGGACCCTGAGAGGCAGTTGCTGAGGATGGCAGAGGGAGGGTCCCAGCGTGCCGGGTCCACACCTGCCGGTGCTCTTGCCTGACCTTTTTGGAGCGGGGCTCCAGCATGTCTGCTTGGTCTGCCCTGTTGGGCCAGGTGACTGACTGCCAGAGACCCGGTGTCTGGCAGAACCTGCCGCCCTGTGTGGGTGACGGTGGGGCCGACCTGCCTGCCCCTGTTACCCTTTCATTGGGGTGGCCTGTTGCTCCCAGAGCTGCCTTAGGTCACCTATGTGGATCCGTGGGGTATACCCAGGTCCCTGCCGCCACATACCGCTCTGACAGGGTCCTCCTGGCCTTGGGCCAGAATGCTGCACTGATTCGGGCTGGGAGGGGCTTGGTCCCATCAGTATTCCTTCTGGTTGTTGCAGGGGTTGTGTTGCCTCTGCCTCCCCCCTTGCCCCCCAGAGCCTGGGGCCAGGCCAGGGCAGGTCCCCCTGGGTGAGGGGAGGCAGCTCGGCCCTCCTGGAAGGCTGGCGCGCTTGGCTGGGCGAGCTGCTGGCTGGCCGGAGCCTCGGGCCGCCAGGCTCCTTACTCTCTCCTCCAGAGGCCCTCGAGCATCTAGCTTCCCTGTGGGCGCAGAGGTCAGAGGGCCTCAGGGATGCTCGAGGCCTCGAGGCATCTGGCGGAGTATTGCCCTGGCTCTTTGTTGGCCATGCCAGTCTCTGCCCAGAGAGGGGCATGAGCTGCAGCGGCCACAGAGCAGGATGGGTGTCCTGGGCACTGCAGCTTCATTTTTAGTGGGCTGGCTGGACCCTGTCACTGGGGTCCTGGTGGGGTTTCAGGGCCGGATGTGTTGTGTGGTCCCGGCACGTGCTGAAGGGAAAAGGACCCAGTGTTGTATCTCGGAGCCTGTGTCTGCACCCTGCTGGCTCCCTGGGAGGTTTGAGAGGGACTTCCGTTGCCGTGGGGGCAGCCAAGCCAGGGAAGGTTCCGGGTGGGATGGATGGAGGGGCGGGCTGATCGGAGTCTCTGGGGCTTCTGGAGACCGGCGTGTAGCAGACGCCTGAGCAGCACGTGGTCCCCCGGGCCCAGCTCCGGGCCCGTGCGTCCTGCGCCTCGGCTTCAGGAGGCGTTCTAGGAAGTGTGTGCGAGTCAGTCCGAGAGCTGAGCCCGGGAGGGTCCTGGTCAGCGCCACGGCAGGGGGAGGCCCCTTGCCCAACCTGCACGCCCAGCCCTCCCTCCGAGGCCATTGCCACCACCCCCGCCCAGGCTCACGTGGGCCTGTGCCCATGGAGGACCGTGCCGGCCATGGCCGTGAGCATACCCTCACCATCCTGGATGAACAGGTCCCAGAGCTCCAGGGTGAGAGAGCAGGGGGTCTGTGGAGACAGGCCTGGGAGGAGCAGCCTGAGCACCCACTGAGGGTCTCAGCATGAGGAACCCCCATCTAGGCACAGCCCCCGCAGCCCTTCATGTGGGTGGACTTGTGAGGAGGGAGGGGCTCCAGGCCACTTGGGGCTGTGCGGGCCTGGCCAGCACGGCCGCAAACCTGGGGGATAGCAGTCCCTGCCCCACGCCCCGTGGCAAGGTGACCACAGGCTAGCGGCAGCATGGGCCAAGGGCTTGCCCGCCTCCAGGCTGACCCCCTCTGCAGGGGGCCCCTGGGCTTCCCCGGGATGCGTCTCAGCTTCCGCCTCTGCCTCAGACCCCCTGGGTGTGGCCTGGTTCGTCTGGAGTGTGGGGCTGAGCGTGGGGCCCCCAGGGCCAGGGGGAGCGGCTCGGGGGCCAGGTCTCCTTGGCTGGCATCACCTGGTCAAGGAGACTGAAGGAGCCGCTGGGCGGTGTGGATCCTCCTGGCGGAAGGGCCGGAGGGGTTCAGGACCAGCCGGAGCTTGGAAACCTCCCTGCGCCAGAGCCCTGTGGGACCAAGTCAACGTGCTCCCCACGACCCTGCTGGGCCCCGAGTGCACCCCTGGGCCCACTGGGAGGAGGAACCAGAGCCTTGCCAGCTGCATGGGGCTCTGCACCGTACCCGCCCACGGGGACAGTGCCTCTGGGGCGCTTCTCGCCGTGTGCTGCTTCGGCTTTGGGGGCGCCTTGTCTAGGATGTGCCCGTAATGGGCCTGGACGGAGAAGCCTGAAAAGGCCCAGGCCCGCCGACAGTCAGGGCCTTCTCCCCACCAGGTGGGGGTGGGCGCTGGGCAACGACTCCGCTGCGTGGGCTCTGGGAAGAGCCTGGGGTGGCAGGGGCAGAGGACCTCCCTTCTCGTGGAGAGCAGATGGGCCGGGGCCCCGTGCTGAGGGCCAGGCATGTCTGACCCAGCACCCTCTTGCAGCGGCCACAGCAGGGGCAACAGGGTTCCAGGCACAGGGGCAGGGAGAGCGGCCCACCGGGAGGGGTGGGGCTGCACACGGCCATCTCAGGGGCTTGGGAGTCCTGCTGGGGGCACCCTGGAGCTGGCGGGGGGGCGGGGGAGCCGGGGGGCTGACGGACCAATTGGGATACAAGAATGGTCTGGAAGCGCTGGGGCCGGCGGCCATGGCTACAGGACCCTGAAGGCAACATGGGGAGGCAGTGCCCTTTGCCGATGGGGACATGGGCTGGGCCGGGGTCCCCGCCTGCCCCATGCTGGGGCAGCCCTGCAGGGAGGCTCTCCTGAGCTCCACGTCCCGTCCAGCGGCCGGCCAGGCCCCCACCTCGCATGGCATGCGTCTCGTTGGTCGCCGGCTGAGCCAGCACCCAGAAGGCGTTCTCCTCACTCAAGAACATCAGCAGGAGGGGCACGATCTGGCTCGTGGCCTGGCAGTAGCCCACCTCCTGCGAGGACCAGACATGCATGGAAGGTGGCCCTCTGAGTCAGCCCCCCACCCTGGCATCGGGCTCCCGGGGCTTCCGCACAGGCCAAGCCCCCAGAGGCGGGGAGGGCCGGGCTCAGGGCCCCGCCTTCCAGGACCAGCCCAGGGGTCAGCACCAGGCAGCCCCTGTGGGTGCCATCCCACGGTCCCGTGTCTCAGACAAGGAGGAAGTGACTCGGCAAGTGCGCCAGGGTGAAGGGACCTGCAAGGTCTGGAGACCTCACTGTGACTGCAGGCAGGGGGCCTGACTGTGGCACTTGGGAGGAGGGCCCAAGAGGACAGCGGGGCCAAGACACCGCCACGGAGCCATGGAGTATCTGAGCTGGTGTTCCTCCAGGGAATCTTCTGGAATGTGTGGCAGAAAGGGAGCTGTCTCCTAGTGTTCCACACTTTTACGGAGTTCCAGTGAATGGGACCCTTGCTCCTTGCCAAGGTCCTGGTTAGCAGTGTAAGGACGCAGGTCTGAATCAAACTGACTCCATGACAGGCTTCAAGTTTCCCGCTGACCTTGAAGGCCTATGTGTTGGTTTCTCAGAATCATTAGACAATAGAAGGGCACACGTTGCCCAAGGAAGGAGGGACCACCCTTGTAACACCCAATCAGGAAAGGCCAGCTAACACCCTTAACATTTCTAAGGGCGGGCCTAGAGCTAGAAGCTGTAGATAATCACCTAGTGCTTAAGGCTGGTCACGGCCTACGTGAGGGTCCTGGGCCCACTCTGTGATTGGCCAATACTCTAAATGTTGTGATTGGGTCCCGCCAAAAGTAACAAACACTCTGGACAATATGTATGGTTAGAGTTACTGCCAGTGATGTTATGTGATAGTGATTGGACCACACCTGTGTCACGATTTCCTGTAACTCCCCCTTCCCAAACCCCATAGAGACCTCCCCACCTTTGTTTGGGGCTCTCAGCCTGGATCCACTGGGCTGGTGAGGTCCGTGAGCCCGAGCTTAGGCCCGGCCAGACTAAGCCCGTAATAAAGCCCTTTGCTTTTGCATGCGTGACTCGGTCTCCCTGGCCGTCTCTGGTTTTTGGGGACGATATTGAAATCTTGGGCATAACAGCAGTATGGTATGTTCTGGATCCAGACCCGAGGCAGCCTCAGGACTCAGTGCCCACCATTCTCAGCAGTGAGGCCCTCTACCTCTGCTAAAGTCCCTGTGACAGTGGGCACCGGAGTCCTAACTAGTGCGTCTGTTTGGTCACGAATACTCAGGGTTGGGGGGGCACCGTGGGGCAGCCCGACGGCGGGGTACGCATGGTGTTGTCACGGAATGGGCCACGGCTCGCTGCTGGGAAAGGGGACAGCAGGGGGAGGGGGCTGCTGTCGCGTGGCCAGCCCCGACCGCGGGTCTCCTGGGGGTCGAGTCTGCGTACGATGAGATGCAAACATCTCAGAGACCGTTTGACGGGTTCTGCCCATTCCGGCGTTTTCAGCTTGCCTCCACTAAAGCTCGCTGGGGGACGTAGGCTCCTGCCTTTTCACGGAGCCCCTCCCCCCCAGGTCCCCGGGAGCGGCACCTTCACCCTGCAAGTGCCCTGTGTGGCCAGGCGCCCATGGCCCCACCCGCCCCCGGCAGCCCGCCGCTTCTCCTCCCTGTGGTCTTGTGGCTCGCGGGTGTCCCGTGACCGCGCATGCAAGAGTCTGGCTTCCTCCGCGGAGCAAAGGCACCCAGGTGCTCCCATGCCATCTTGCGAATCGATAACTCGTTTTATCACTTCCTATCCCTGGATTGTGTTCTGCTCCGTGGGTTCCCAGTGTTTATCCAGGAGCACCTTGGCCGCCCCCAGGCTGTAGCCGTCTCAGCAAAGCCGTGAGCGCTTGCCTGAGCACAGGTGTCACGCGGATGCAAGTCTTCATGCCGGTGGGTAAATATCCAGGAGCAGCTGGGTGGCGCGGGGGGACCGGTCCGCTGCCGCCCTCCTCGCCCCGCCCACCGGCCTGTGCCGCGGTCCCTGCCCTCAGGTCCGCCATGTTCTTGGGGGTTGATTTGTGCATATCCACGCATACACGCGTGCACGCACACACGCGCGCGCGCACTGTATCCATGCGTATTAGCGCGTCTGATTCTTCTTTGCTGAAGTGTCTGCTCAGATCTTGTCCCCACCCTGTGCCTCGTCGTTTCGTTGCTGAGCTGGCTGCTCTCGGTCTGCCGGGGGCTTAGTTACATGCGCGGTTTGGAATCTCTCTCCTGCTCCCTAACTTTCCTTCTTGCTGTCTGAATGGTGTCTTGCAGAGTGAAAGTTTTTAATTCAGATAAACTCCAATTTGTCAGTGGTTTCCTTGCTGTCCTCTCCCGGTGGGCCAGACTCTTCCTCGGTGTCCATGGCCCTGCTCTGGTCTAGCGTCCTGGTTTTCTCAAGCCCGAAATGAGTTACCGCCACCTGTACCCCGGCCAGGGGCTTGAAGCGGAGTCACAGGCGGGACGGCAGGGGCCCTGAGCTCACATGTGGAACAGGCCACTGCTGTGGATGGCGGCACACTGGCCCCACGTTGGAAATATGTACCATCTGGCCCTCACAGGACACCTCGCCGATTCTGGGCTCCTCAAATCTGGGCCCGTCTCTGCGAGGCGCGCAGCATGGCGGCCGGGGGGTGAGGGGTGTTTGGGGCAGTGGCTGGGGGCCTGGAGGGCTGGTGGAGGCTGGCTCGGCCTGCACTGGTGACGCAGCTGCCCTCTGGGGTCACCCAGGCTCAGGGGGCACCCAGCACCCCCCTCAGTGGAGGGGTGTTGGTGTCCCGTTGTGGGACGGGTCTGGGGTGGCCCGTGGGGACCCCGGTCCACGCGCCTGCCTGGCTGCTGCTCAGCGCTGGCCTTGGTGGGCCTCCAAGTCACCCTCTCCGAGGTGCCCGCTGGTCACCGCGCTCTGTGCAGACAGAGCTCCAGCTCCTGCTGTGACCCATGGGCACCCCAACTGCTTTCCCGCGCCCCTGGCTTGGTCTCCGCACTGTCAAGGTCTCCAGCTGCACCCAGTGACTCAACACGCAACGGGGCCTCTGAGGAGAGCAGAGCGCCGGAGCCCCGTCGGCGGCCGGGGGCCGTGCACGCTGGCCGCACACTGAGGACCTGCACTAAATGCCCCCCGGCGGCAACAGTGTGCTGCTCATGTGTGAGGAGGGACCCCGTTCGTTAAAGTGCACCCGGCACGTCCATGGATAAAGCCGACCGAGGTCCGGGTGTGTGGGACACGCCGGTGGGGAGGTGTGCGGTGAGCACAGGACGCGGCTGGACCCGGGTGAAGGCATCTGGGGGCTCATCGTACTATTTACATTATAAATGACAGAAACTGTCCTGAATAAAATGCGGGAAAATTCAGAACTACATAAAAGTAGCAAGAGTGTGTGTCCCTGTGACCCACCGCTCCTCATTCAGCCGCGTGCGCCCCCCCCCCCCCCCGGCCCTGTCTGCACGGCTGTCCCGGGCCACTCCACGCCGCCCTCGGGGTCGAGCTCAGTGCCCGGAGGCCCTCGTGCTGGTGCCCCCCCCCGCCCCGACTGCTGCAGACTCCAGGGGGGCATGTGGGTCGTCCTGAGCACTTCCACCATGAGGCATCATTTTGTTTGTTGCTGACATCTGCCGTTTCCTCAGAGACCCCGCGCTCCCCACCCCGGGGACCTGTGCGCCTCCCCTGGGCCCGGGGCCCCGCAGCCCCACCGGACGCCGTGGCCCTCCCAGAACATGCTGTGGCCGCGGAAGGGGCGGCTCACGTCCAGCTCGATCTGCTTTACTTCCGGAGAGAAGAGCCCGGGCCGGGAGGACCCGCAGGACCCCAAGTGCCGCACACTGCCATCCTCGCCAGGGAGCGGTGCCGCCACCACGGTGCTGCCCGCACAGACTTCCTGCCGTCCCCAGCCGGGGACGGGCCCGAGACCCCACCGTGCCTGTGAGGCCGCGACACTGCCTGTGCTCAGCAGCCCTAGGCAGGGGCCCCCGGGGGCCGGCCTGAGGCTGCTCCCCTCCGCCCGGGACCTGCTCCCCGCGGCACCGGTCCCTCTCAGGCCCCCCGGGGAGGCAGGGAGGGTTGCCTGGCCTCTGCTCCTGACCCCCGCCAGGCAGGTGGGGCGAAGGGGGGCCCGGCCATCTCCCCGCACTGAGTCATGCCGTTCTGCCAAGCAGGAATCTGGTGCCGGCCCAGCTGCTGGTCCCCCCACTCGGCTCCGTGCCGCAGCAGGGCCGCTGGGGGCTCCAGTCCTGTCTGGGGTGCTGGCTCCTACCCCTCGATGCTACACCGGCCCCACAGCCCTGAAACCCCCATTTTGAAACCCGTTTATGAAGGAAAAAGTGTCCTCAGGGCTCCACATAGACCCTCATATGTATGTATGTTTCCCGTTTTTTATTAAAACATTAAAAAAAGCAATTTTAGAGTGTGAGGAAGAGAGTGAACGTGAATGGAGGAGGAGCAGAGAGAGGGAGAGAGACAATCCCGAGCAGGTTCCGAGCTGTCAATGCAGAGCCTGACTCAGGGCTCAAACCCATGAACTGTGAGATCATGACCTGAGCCGAGATCGAGCATTCGAGCAGTCTATGCTCAACCCACTGAGCCACCAAGGGGCCCCGCGTGGTGCTCGGTTTTCGGCTTTGTTTGTTCATGTCGGGGACAACCTTCGATCTCGGTATAGTGTCCTGTACCCAGCCCACCTTTCAGATCAGTTTACGAATTCTGAGTAACAGGGTCACGCGGAAAGTCTTGAGTTTTCCGAGCATCTGATGGTATCGGCTGCAAATGATAATTTTGTTTCTTTTTATCTGTGTGACAGTTACTTTTATTTTCCTGTCTGATTTTATTAGCTACAAATGCCCACACCGTTCTGAATGCCCGTGCCGACAGCAAACATCTCTGTTTTTGTCTTCTGGACTTTAATGGAAACGGATTCAGCATTTCATGGCCCCTCATGATATTTGCTGTTTTTCTTACAACGTTTTTTAAACATTTAGGTGTATTTCTGCTCTTACTTTTGACTTTGTTAACAATTTAGGAATAGCTGCTGAATTGTATTCTCTAGCTTTCTGGAACCTGCTGATGTCATCAGAGGGATCTTCCCGGCGGAAAGGGAGATGTGATGTTCCAGACCCACGGGCAGCACCCGTGCCCGCGGTGAGTGTGGAGTGGGTCGGCGGGCTCTCCTCTCTGGTGCTCCCCGCTGGGGCTCGGGGAACGGGCCCCCCGGTGGAGGGGGGAGGCTGAGTGCTGGCAGTGCGGCCCGCTCCAGGGGGAAGGACCCCGTCTCCTCCCAGCTCAGTCTTTTTCTTCGCCTTGAGGACCTGCCGTTCTTGTATGTTGGTCTGTTTTTTTACTTCGAGGTCTCGAGGCGCTGTCCCTCTTCCCCGCCGGCGTCTGTCCTCTTCAGGCCACTGTCCCCTGCGCAGCGGTCCCGGAGCACTCAGAGTACGGGAGGCACCTGTCCATCTCTGGAGGTCTGCCCTGCGCCACCTTCGGTGAGGCTGAAGGCGTGACCTCACCCCTCCCCTGGGTCCCGAAGCTCCTCCGGACCAGGCTTGCATGAGGCGGCACCCCTGCCGAGCGCCGGGGAGGGGGGCACGGGTGGGGGCTCCCTTGTACTTCTGTTTGTTCTCCGAGGACGAGGACCTAGGACGTACCCACCGGGAGGGACCACACCTGACCAGGCGCCTGGGGAGGGATTCCTTCGCAGACCCCTCGGTGCACCTGCAGGGGAGAAGCCAGTGCTGGTGAAAGGAGGCCTGGGGTGGCACCACACAGCTGATGGAGTGTGAGGCGTCTAGAAGATTCTAGCCTTTGGCTCCAGGAGAGGCTGGGTCTACCCAGAGCTCGCCCCGCGTCCGGGACAAGGGATCGAGACCTGCTGTAGCCTGCAGTCCTGGCCTGTCCCTCCCTCGGGTCTGGGGTGGCTTTGGCTCTGCCACCAGGCTCTCTCCCGGCAAGGGGACGCTCGTGGGGCGGCGGGGAAGCTGTGAGCTTCGCTGTGGGGACCGAGTGCAGGCTCTCTGCGCCCGCCTTCCGGCCGGTCCAGGCTTTGCCCCTTCCCGCTCTTGCCGGCTCCCGTCTGGGTCTGATTTTGCTGGAAAACACATGAGGCGCCAGTTGTTTGCCGTCTGCGCTCAGGGCCGCGTCCAGTCACCCTTTGGAGCCTTGACGTCCGTAAACTCAGAGACGCCAGGAAGGTCCAGACCCGCTGGCGACGACCGTGGCTCCCGGCCTGGCAGCGCGTGGTGTCCTGGGATGGGGGCATTTGGTAAAATACCCTTGGGGCAACTGTGGGGACTGGGCGTGCGGGAGCCTGGCTCCGTGCCCCCCGACCGCTGCCTGCCTGTGCAGCTGGCCAGGCTCCCACCTCAGCCTCGTGGGCGCTGGGGCCGAGCAGCCCCTTCTCCCTGAAGCAAGAGAAGCAGAGCCTGAGGACCAGGGCCCCCCCAACAGTCCCCCGGTCTCAGCCCAGGAGACTCAGGAGTGGGCATGGGGAGGGGGGTGGCTGCCAGGTGCCAACGGGTTGGTGGGGGCGGCATTTTGTGTGGGAGCCGGAGGAGGGTTGTTGCCGGCAGGTGGGGTGGGCTGTGCCCTCGCAGCAGTCCCCCAACCGGGTGACCTGCCCCCGCCCAGGGCGGGGCCAGGCTGGAGCTATGCGGGGCAGCGCGGGTGCACGCCACGACCGTCCTGGGGACGCCCCCACACCGTCTCAGGCCTGACTGCCCACCCTGCCTCTCCCTGTGCCCTGGCTGTCACCCCTGCTGTCCCCGACTCCACCCCTCTTGGCTGTCACTTGTGCCACAATGGCCCGTTTATCCCCCCTGTCTTAGAAGCATGACCCGCCCCTGATCACTCCAGACGACCGCTCGTCACTGGACGGTGAGCAGCGGCTGAGGGGCCGCGAGCACACACCGGCTCCGCCAGCCTCCCGCCCTGTGCAAAGGCCACCTCGCTGCCCACGGTCACGTGTGCCTGCCCCGGGGCGGCCTCCTCCTCCTCCTGCCCACGCTGGTCACCCCAGCTCTCCGGCCGGTGCCCTCCCTCCCTGGCCTCCCTGATCCCTGCGTCCTCTCTGCGGCACTGCAGGAGCCTTCGGGGCTGCCGGGCGCCCTGGCTGCGGCGTCTCAGGGAGGACCCCCCCCCCCGCAGAAAGGACGCGCTGGCCCCAAGCTCCTCACCCTACGGAGCCACTGCTGCACAGACTGCGTCCCTGCTCGGTATGCGGGAGCCCCCCTTCCCCAGGCGGGCGTGGAAGCCACACCGCCCGGGGCCCAGCGCCCAGCGCCATCCCTGCCCGCTTCCTGAGTTAACCTCCTGGGTCCCTCGGCCTAGTGTGGACTCTGGTCCTCGGAGGGCTCCAGGGGACCAGGCCCTGAACTGGGGAGATGGGTCCTGCCTCCAGAGAAGTGTTCCTGCAAACGGAGGCCATTCCTGAGAGGAGAGGAAGGGGCATCGATGCCTCCCGCGCAGCCCCGTGACGGTCCGCGACGTTGCACAGCTAGAGATCAGCGTCCTCCCAAGGTTCACCGGAGGCCCGGCTTGGCGTCGCTGAAACACAGGGGCGCCGCCGTGAGAACGCGTCATTACCAAGGACGTGGGTGACAGGAGGGAGCAGAATGGCTCCCCTCTCCTGAACCCCGAGGGAGCCCAGGAACCTCCGAAAGCAGCGCAGCACGAGAGGCCTGACCGCCCCGCACCCCTGCACCCGCTGCTGACCCCGCCCCCCCGCCCGGGCCTCCCCTGCGGTCTTGGTCGGGGCTGAACCGGGCATAGCTGGCTCTGACCCCCGCCCGGCCCCGTGGGCTCCCGCAGGCTCCGGTCCCCCCTCCCCGGCCGCCGCTCCTGGTGTCCGCGGTCCCTTCCTGGGCCTCGCCTGAGCCGTTATTTCTCCCGGTCCAAGGCCAGGCGGGTGTCCAGGCCCCGCTGCGTGTTCCGGGCTGCGGAGCAAAGCGATCGCAGTCTCACACGGCACTGAGCCCCTTCAGAGAACAAGTGTGCCCGCTCCCTGTGGCAGACCCCCGGCCTGCGTGAGAGCGAGGGCAGGACGACCCGACGGCCGGGCGGCGACGTGCCGGCCTCACGCGCTGTGGCTGTCCCTACAGACACCTCCCCAGGACGTGCTGTCACCCTGGGGTGACGGGGCTCTCTTTACCAGTGCGACGGGGAACGGCGTCGTGGGCCCGGGGTGCTCAGGGGACCTGCTCACCTGAAGCCCCGTGTCCCAGGGCTGGCGCGGGAGGAGGGAGGAACTGGCGGCCAGTCCCAGCGGGTTAGGGGCGCTCAGAGGCTCCCCTCAGACGCCAGGAGCACCACAGCGGAAGAGAAAAAGGAGCGGATCGGGTTTCACCAAAATTAAAGTCGTTCAGCAGCAAGAAAGCCAAGTGAAACCCATACAATGAATACGCTATTTGTGGCAGCTTGCCCCGAGGGGCCTGGGGGGAGGGGGCTTCTTGTTCCCCGTTCCTGAGGGGGGATGGCCGCTCATGGGACCTGCGGGCCTGGGAGCCCTGCACCCCGGCTCCGGCCCACAGGGCTGACGGACGGCACCTGTCGGGGCCCGTGAGTCTAGGACGGGCCAGGGAGGCCAAGGCCTGGGTCTCGGCCGCACAGCTCGGGGCTGACCAGTGTGTGATGGGGCCCAGCGAGCCCGGCCTCCTTGCCCGTCTGGTGGCAGTCCTCGCCCCGTGGTGAGGAGGGCTGTGGGAGGGCTGCGCGCACGGGTCAGTGCTGGGGATCTGCGTCACCTCGGCCGCGGCCCGGGGGGCCAGTGCCACCCCGCCCAGAGCGGCCTGCAGGGAGCAGGGGGTGCCGCACACTCTCCTGTGACCTGTCGCTGTGGGAGCTGTGCCTCCGTCTCCGCGCGGGCAGGGGCCGGGCCAGGGTGGGAGGCCACTCAGCACCGGCTCCAGCGGCCCGAGGACACGGGGCGCGGCTCACATCATCAGTGAAGGGCGGCATGGCCGGTCGGGACTTAGGGTCTCAGGGGAGAGTCCTGGCACCACGCAGGGCGACCTCCCACCACCCTCAGCCTCCGCCCGTCTTGGCAGACTGCGCGTCACAAATATCCCCTCGCCCCCAAGGGTCCCCAGTATACGCTATACTCTGAAACTTAAGAACATTTGAGGGGAGCCTGGGGGGCTCAGCTGGTTGAGCATCTGCCTCCTGATTTCAGCTCAGGTCGTGATCTCTCGGTTTGCGGGGTCGAGCCCTGCGTTGGGCTCTGTGGGATTCCCTGTCTCCCCCTCTCTCTGCCCCTCCCCCGTTTATGCCCCCCTCTCAAAATAAATAAGGAAACATGAAGAAAGTTAGATTTGAGAAATCTGTATCATCTCTGCAGAGGTGCCTTCCTGTCTGTAATGGCTGCGGAATCCCTCCGCGGATCCACTGTGGTTTTTACCCCTCCGCTTCCGTATTGATCCAGTGCCAGCGGACACGCCTCGCTGCGCTGCTTTCAGGAGCACAGCATGGTGGTTCCAGGACTCTCCACCTCGTTCTCCGTGCTCCCCACGGCGAGAGTGGCCAGGGCGCCAGACCGCTGGGTCACAGCTACCATGTTATAACTAGTATAATAGTTTTGTGATTTTCATCATTTATAAAAAATAAAGGACAGTACGATGAGCCCCCAGATGCCTTCACCCGGGTCCAGCCGCGTCCTGTGCTCACCGCACACCTCCCCACCGGCGTGTCCCACACACCCGGACCTCGGTCGGCTTTATCCATGGACGTGCCGGGTGCACTTTAACGAACGGGGTCCCTCCTCACGCATGAGCAGCACACTGTCGCCGCCGGGGAGCATTTAGTGCAGGTCCTCAGTGTGCGGCCAGCGTGCACGGCCCCCGGCCGCCGACGGGGCTCCGGCGCTCTGCTCTCCTCGGTGCACGTCCTCCCGCCGCACCTGTGCACGGCCCCCGAGCGTCCCCAGGGCCTGGAAGACCGTCTTGCCCAGAGCACTGGGCACTAGACACTGTCCGACTCCCGATTTTGGCTAAGGTCATGATCTCAGGGTCATGAGATCGAGCCCTGAGTGGGGCTCCATGCTGGGTGTGGAGCCTGCTTAGGATTCTCTCCCTCCTTCCATCTGTTTCTCCCCTGCTCACGCTCTTTCTCTCTCTAAAAAAATAATAAAGTTTGGTTGTTTGTTTATATAGTCTCTATACCCAACATGTGGCTTAACCTTACAGCCCTGAGATCAGAGGCACATCGTCTTCTGACCGAGCCAGTCAGGTGCCCCTGTTTTTATTAAAAAGCTTTCTATATTTATCTATAGAGATCTGGGCCATTGTTGAGTTAGTCTCTGCATTAGTTATACAGAAAGATCAGGACCCACTTTCTGTGCACAGATATTCCTGGGTGCGCCAGCTCTACTTGGTGAACAACGACCTTTCAGTGGATTACCTTTCTACCTTTATAAAAAATCCTCGATTACCCTTCTTTGTCTGGTTCTGTTCTGGGCTCTGTGTTCTGTTCCACTGAACTGAGCGTCTACCCTTCACCAGCACCCTCCTGGGTCCATCGCTGCAGCTTCAGAGTCAGTTTTGAAAGCAGGTCACGCAGGGGCGCCTGGGGGGCTCAGTCGGCTGAGTGTCCAGCCTTGGCTCAGGTCACAATCTCGCAGTCCGTGGGTCTGAGCCTCCCATTGGGCTTCGCGCTGACGGCTCAGAGCCTGGAGCTTGCTTGGGGCTCTGTGTCTCCCTCTCTCTGCGCCTCCCCTGCTTGTAGTCTCTTTTTCTCGAAAATAAACAAACAAACAAAAAAATCAGGTAATGTAATGCTCACACCTTTATTCTTCTTTTTCAAAATTCTTTAAACTATTCTAATTTTTCCATCTTTGCATGGAAGTTTTAGAGTCAGTTTATGTATATCTACAGCGGTCTCGCTGGGACTTTGGTAGGGACTGCAATGGATCCACTCATTTAAAGAGAACTGATGTCTTTACGATGTCAAATCTTTCCATCCCTGAATGGGTGTCGCTCCATTTATTTACGTCTCTCAAGAGGTCTTTAAACTTTTGTATTTTTCTTTCTTTTAAAAAATTTTTATATAGTTTATTTATTTTTGAGACACAGAGACAGAGCACGAGTCGGGGAGGGGCAGAGAGAGAGGGAGACACAGGATCTGAAGCAGCTCCCGGCTCTGAGCTGTCAGCCCAGAGCCCAATGCAGGGCTCGAACTCACAAACCATGAGATCATGACCGGAGCCGAAGCCAGCGCTTAACCTACTGAGCCACCCAGGCGCCCCTAGGCTTTTGTATTTTTCAACACACAGACCCAATGCCTGTTTTCTGTGGATGTGTGCCTGAGTATTTATGGTTTCTTTGGGAACTACTGTAGATAATATTTTTAAAATTTATGTTTCCTAAGTATGATTCTTCTGTTGCAATCTTGCATCCCAAGACGTCACCAAACTTACATATTTGTTCTACAAGTTTTTCTTACAGATTATTTGGGATATTCTAATGTCATCTGTGAATACAGATAGTTTGGTTTCTTTTTTTCCCATGTATGTCCATTTATTAAGTCTTCATTGGCGTGGTGAGGACTTCCAGTGTGGGGTTGACTTAGACTCGTAGGAGTGGGTTTCTTTGTCTAATCCCTGGTTTCAGGGAGAACACCCAGTGCGGTGCAGGCTACGTGAGCCGCTGTGTGTTTTTGTAGATGCTCCTTATCTGTTTGAGAAAATTCCCCTCTCTTCCTATTTCGAGGGAGGGTCTTATTTTTATGTTTGTTTGTTTGTTGAGAGAGCACACAAGAGGGGGGAGGGGCAGAGAGAGAAGAGAGAGGGTCCCAAGCAGGCTCTACGCTGTCCGTGCAGAGCCTAACTCAGGATTTGATCTCCCAAACCCTGAGATCACAACTTGAGCTGAAATCAGGAGTTGGATACTGAACCCACTGAGCCCCCAGGCGCCCTCTGCTGGCAGTTAGCGCCGTGGGTGTTGGGTTTGGTCAAGTGTTCTTTCTGCATCAACTGACAGGAGTGTGATCTTTTTCTTTAGACCCTTAACATGACAAATGATGATACGTGTTCGACTGATGAGCCAACCTTGCATTTTCCGGATACGCGCCACCTGGCTGTGGCGGGTCGTTCTTTCTATAGATTCTAACATTTGATTTGACTCTACTGATCGAGGATGTCCATGTGGCGCATAGGAGTGTTGTCTGTGGCTCCCCCCTCCCCCCTCCCTTCCTCCTCCCTCTCTCCCCCCTCCCTCCTTCCTTCCTTCCTTCCCTCCTTCTCTGTTTCTCCCTCTCTCCCACTCTTCCTCCCTTTTACTTTCTCTTGTGCGCTTAGGTGTGAGTCCAGGGTAAGGCTGTCCTCATAAGTTGGGACATATTCCCTCCTGTTCTATTTTTCTGGAAGAGAATGAATGTAATTGGTGTTATTTCTTCTTTAAATGTCTGGTAGAACTTGCCATGGAAACCATCTGGGCCTGGAGATTTTTAAAGAGGGGTAACTACAGATTCGATTTTTAAAATATGGGACTGTGATGCCGCGCTTTACGGTAAGTGTGTGCGTTGGTCTCCATCCAGGATCCCGGGGCTCACAGCTCACAACACCCTCGGGGTTTGCAAGAGGAAAGGGCACATCTTTCGTTACGACAGTTGGCCTCAGTTCCTGAAATCCCTTCAGAGCCGCGGGGTCTCACACGGCACTTACACCAGCACCCCGGACTCAGATCGTCAGCAGGACTGGGAAGCGGCTGAGCTCCCCTCCGGCCCCGCACCGCCGGCCTGTCAGGTGGTTGGGGACCGAGTGTAACTGGTGGTTCCTGCCGTTTCCAGGGTCCGAGAAACTTGGGAAATGCTCCGTGGGCTCCCCGACTCGCTGGGTGCCGTCCTGGGGCCTCCTGGGGGCGGGCACACGAGGAAGCACCCCAGCTTTGGGCCGAGGCGCCTGCGGCCGGGCCAGCGAAGCTCACGTCCTCCAGAAGGGAAGCCCAGGTCCTGCCTCATGGCTCTCGCGGCGACACCAGGGGGCTGCCGCGTCTCATCTCGGGATGACCCCTGTTCTCTCTGATGCTGGGCGTCTACATGTCTGCTGATGGGAGACTGTAATAGAGTCCTGAGATCTAACACACACACCGGAAATGTCTACACCGCACACCCTCGTGTGGCTCTGAGCACCTGACGTGGCCCCCTGGGCATCCCCACCGGATGGTGGCGGCCGGAATTGAAAGACTTTTGGCAACGGCGGTTAAGGCTCCGCGGTGAGCGCAGGCTCTGGCTGCCCGGCTCCTCTGTATTTCCAGTTACTCTGCGATGAACCTACACCCCCTGGAAGGCGAAAATGATGAAAACTGTGCCGACGGCTTCAAAAGAGGGTTCTGAGAGCACAGCGCCGGAAGGGGAGGGCGCTGCTGAGGCGGGCCGGCCGGTGAGGGGGCCCCCCCGGGGCGGTGGGGCCTCCGCCAACGCCTCCCCTCCCCGCGCCCCCGCGCCCCGCCCTCCTCCCCTGCCCAGCCAACACCCTGAATTCTCCTCTGATGGGAGCGGAAGGGTTTTGTAAAAATATCACTTACTGATGATGGAGTAAGTTCTACTGATTCCGTCACTTACTCCGACTGCTTTTGTTTCATGTTCGATTGATTTTTTAATCTGAATTTCTCACTGTTCTTTTTTTTAATCTTGTTTATTTATTTTTGAGAGACAGAGAGAGACAGCGTGAGCAGGAGAGGGTCAGCGAGCGAGAGGAAGACACAGAATCTGAAGCAGCTCCAGGCTCCGAGCTGTCAGCACAGAGCCCGACTCGGGGCCCGAACCCATGAACTGCGAGATCATGACCTGAGCCAAAGCCGGATGCTTAACCAACTGAGCCACCCGGGCGCCCTTCACCGTTCTTAAATAAATACATTTAAATACAGCCCCGGAAGGGACCCTTCACAGTGTCCAAACCGGGAGCGTGCCATATCCCCCCTACTTCAGTGAAACATCCCCCAAACATCTTTCCTATTGCTACGAGAAGTGAGTATTCCCAGCCCACTTTCCCGGGTGTTCTGAGCGCACCGGGCCCTGCAGGGGGAGGGGGGCGGGGGCGGTCCTGGCCGAGTGAAAGGACCGCAGACCGCACTGGCTACGTCTCTTCAAACTTTACCGAAAACACGACTGTGAGGCTTCGGCTCCTGATCAAGATACAGAAACACGGACCGTACTTCCCTTCCCACCAGAAACACCTAAGAAAACCTGAAAGACTATGCGAAGACATGGGACCCCCAGGGATGGAGGACCCTGCAAGTACACGGGTGAGGCGTGTGCCCGCCCCCGCCCGGAGAAGGTCCCCAGACCATGGCAGAGGCAAGAAAACCCACACCGATCCCAGACGCCTTCTTGGTCAAGGGGACAGAGCCCGGAGGCTGAGGCCAAGGAGGCTAGAGTCCGTGGGGTGTCAGACAGCAGGGGTCCAGCGGACTGTCAGCGCACGCGTGTGCGGAAACCGCCTGACCGGCAGAGAGAACCCAAAAGAACTGGAGGGAACAGCCCCCAGGAAGATCTCACAAGTCCGCTCCCAACAGCCAGAGACCACCATTCATGGGGCACCAGTGAGAACGTCGAGAAAGGTGTTTCCTGGCAGTGGGGACAAGTCACCCCGACTACATCAGCCTCAGCTCCACCTAACAAAGTACGAGAGGAAGACATGAAAGAGCCAAACCGTTTTCAGGTAACTCAGCTAAGTCTTAGAACAAAGAGAGCCGGAACAGAACAGAGAGCCCGGAAATAAACCTGCGCGCACGGTCGCCCGCATCACAGGGAAGGAGGCGCGAATACCCCACGGGGGGCCGGGGACACAGCACAGCCCCCGGCCAGAGATTGAGACTCGACCCCATGGTACACAGGTACACTTTAGTGGTTCACAAAACCGACTCAGACTAGACGCCTGAAGCCATAAGACTCGGAAGAAAACACAGGCGGGGAGCGCCGTGGCCCTGGTCTTGGCGATGACGACCGGACTCCACACCAGGAGCAGAGGCGACAGAAACAAAACTAAGCCAGCGGGACCGCGCAGGGGGAAGCGTCTGCAGAGCCGAGGGAACCGTCGGCAGAATCAACGGCAGCCGAGAGGGGGATGATATCTGCCAGTCAGGTACGTGACGAGGAGCTGATGGAACACAGTAGCAAAAAAAAAAAAAAAAACCAGATTAAAAATGGGCAGAGGACATGAACAGACATTTTTTCAGAGCAGACGCAGGTGGCCGCCAAACCCATGAGAAGACGATCAGCATTGCCCACCATCAGGGAAGCACAGACTAAAGCCACAGTGAAATACCACCTCGCACCTGTCAGCACGCTGGGCCCAGAGACCAGACGCGTGCGGCGTCGGTGGGGACGCAGAGGAAAAGGGAAGGTCGTGCGCCGCGGCTGGTGCAGCCCGTCCGGAAAACGGCGCGGGGGCTCCGCCGCGAGTTAGACAGTGAAACAGGCCAACAGCCAGAACTAGCAGGCGACCCAGCGGTCCCGATTCTGGGAATTTATCCAAAGGAAATGGAAACACTACCTTGAGGAGATGTGTGCATCCTACGTTCGCGGGACGTGGAAAGAGCCCCGAAGTCCGTGGAGGGAGGACAGGGCGGAGAGGTGGACACGCACAACGGGGTCTCACTCAGCCATCAAAGAACGACACCCTGCCGTTTGCAACGACGTGGACGGGCCTTCGGGCCTTCTGCTACGAGAAGTCAGAGAACGCGGCGCAGTTTCACGTTCACGTGGACGCTCACGGGCGCGCGTGAGTCCTGCCGCACGTCGGGCCCGGACGGCGGAGTGTGGCCGCCGGGGTGCGGGGGGGCGGCTGTGGGCAGAGGGGAGGAAAGGGCTCCAGAGAGCCAAGCCTCAGCTCCAGAGGGGATATGTGACACACAGCCTGGTGACCCCAGGTAGTAATCACGTATCGCGCGTTGGAAAGTGGCAAAGACGGTAGATTCTAAGTTCTCGTCAGGAGAAGACGATTTTTGTGACCATGTGAGTTGATGGGTGTTACCCAGATTTGCTGTGGCGATCAGTTCCCCATTTATACAAACGTCGGGTTGTTACCCCTGAGACCTGATTCGTGGCGCCTGCATCTCTGTGCTACAAATGTACCGCGCGCATTCCTTTTGTTATGTGCCTTTGACCCACATTACAGATGTGGCATTTCCGTAAGTGCACGCGCTATTTTTCACAAATCAATCACATTCTGTCCATGAGTGTGTCATAATTTATATATTGCCTCATTAATTGATGGGGATCAATACTATTTTTACTTTTTTTATGGTTACAGCAGACTTCCTCAATGAACAGCAGCACTATTAAAAGAAAAGAAAGTGAATCCAACTGACAGAGAAACCTGTATCATCTCCAGAAAGCATCTCTATACTGAATATAGCAAATTAAATCGGTCCACGTTACAGGGGAGAAAAAACCTGAAGCTACAAACATCCGCAGCCCCCATTTGTACAGAAACGAACCTCGGCGCAGCCCCTGACCCCTACACAAAATTTAATTCAAAATGAATTATAGTCCTAAGTGTAACAGGCAAAAGATATCTTGAATGTAGTTAACTGTACAACACAAAACTAGAAAACTTACACAGTAAAACAAAAGTGACCTTGGGTGTGGATACAACACCAAAGCACAGTCCCTGAAAAAAAAACTTTGTAAGTTAGACTTCATTAAATGAAACATTTTTGCTTTGGGAAGGACAACATTATAAAAATGTTGTTTATTTATTTTTGAGAGAGGGAGTGTGAGTGGGGGAGGGGCAGAGAGAGGGGGAGACACAGAACCTGAAGCAGCTCCAGGCTCTGAGCTGTCAGCTCAGAACCCAACATGGGGCTCGAACTCATGAACTGTGAGATCATGACCTGAGCATAAGTCAGACGCTTTAACTGACTGAGCCACCCGGGCGCCCCTGGGAAGCACATTAAAAGAATGAAAGGTCACAATACAAAAAATATACACAAGTCACATATCAGGTAAATGACTCCTATCCAAAGTATACAAAGTAGCCCTTAAAGCTGCAAAGCACGCAGCTGAAGTCAGGCAAAAGGTCCGACCACGTGTCTCCCCTCGAAGATGTACATGCAAATAGGCAGGTGAAAAGGCGCTCAGTACCCTGTGTCAGTAGGGAGTTGCAGATTAAAAGGACCCCTGAGACGCCCGGACGCAGCTCTCTGTTAGAATGGCTGGGATTTAAGGAACCGACCACCTCGGCGGCCGGCGGGAGACAGAGCGTCCTCAGCGCAGGCGGCGTGCAGGGCGGGGCGGCCGCTCGCATTCAGGGTGGTGGCTTCTTATACGACCCAGCGATCACCTAGCTGCTTACCCGACGGACCTGAAGACTCATGTCCACACAAAACCTGCTCTGGATGTCGGGAACAGCTTACCGCTGCTGGCCGGGAACGGGAAGTAGGCAGGCACTGTCCGGAGGTGAATGGACACGCAAACTACGGTCCGTCCCGACAGTGGACTGCTGCTCAGTGACAAAAGGAGTGCGCTCTGAGCCACGCAGCAACCAAAGGAAACGTGCGCGCACATGACTGAGTGAGGAGGCAGAGCCACAGAGACGCCAAACCGCGCAGCAGCGGCTGGAGGGGTGGCAGGGGCGGGACTGAATAGGCAGAGGGCATTTTTAGAGCCGTGAGACTGTGCTGTAGAACACTCTCCTTAGATATAGGACACTGAGCGGTTGTCAAAACCTACCGGACTTTATTATGTTTTAAAAAATTTTTTAATGTTTATTTTTTATTGAGACAGAGAGAAACAGAACATCAGTAGGGGAGGAGCAGAGAGGGAGACACAGAATCCGAGGCAGGCTCCAGCCTCTGAGCCGTCCACACAGAGCCCGATGCAGGGCTCGAACCCACGAACCATGAGATCATGACCTGAGCCGAAGTTGGATGCTCAACTGACTGAGCCCCCAGGCGCCCCGGCTCTGCTCCCTTCTGCTGTAGCTCCCCTGGCTGCAGACCGGAGGGTGGTCCCCCTGGGGTGCTGTCCGAGGGCGGCTGCTTACACAGTCAGCGCTCTGCCTGAGCCTCGGGGTGCCCGGGGTCCAGACGCTCCCTCGGGCAAGGGTGCCCACGAGCTCCGGCGAGAAGTCCGCAGCGCACCCCCTCCCCGCCCACGCCCTGGCCCGTTCGCCCCGCTGCCCACGGTGCGGAAAGCTGACGAGCTTTTTCTTGTCACTCTGGACTGTGGGTCCGGGACTCTGCTGAGGTCCCGACGATAATATTTCGGGCTTTGGGGGCCACATGGGCCCTGGTGCGCGTCCTTCAGCTTTCTGTTTTGATTTTCTGCAGCCCGATTCAGTGTAAACCCGTCCTGGACTTTGAGCTGTGCAAAGCTGGCCTGGGGTGGGCTTGGCTCCCCGGCCGGAGGCCCCCACATCTCCTGCCCCCTTTTCCGGTCTCTTCTCAGTCTGCTCCGTGGGTGCTCCCCTCCTGCAAGGCGGTGCTGGGAGCTGCAGAACCCGGCCCGGTTCTTGCGGGGCTCAGACAACTCCCACTTCTACACCCCGGCCCCGACGCCCCTCCTGGACCACAGACTCATAAACACAGCGTCTCGGAGGTGGATTCTCACCAGGCACCCCTGAGCGAGCCGGCTTCTCATTCCACCCGCAGACGCTTGTCACCCGTTCAGTGTCTAAGACAAAAGCCTCTACCAGCACGTCCTGTCGGGTCCAGCTCCAAAAGATCCAGAAGCAGACCAATTCTTTGTTTTTTGGGTAAATGTTTATTTTAGAGAGAGACAGAGCGCGTGAGTGGGGAGGGACAGAGAGAGAGGGACAGAGGATCCGAAGCAGGCTCCGTGCTGACAGCAGCGAGCCCCATGTGGGGCTTGAACCCACACACTGTGAGACCATGACCTGAGCTGAAACCAAGAGGCGGACACTTAACCGACTGCGCCCCCAGGCGCCCCGTGAATTGTTTAATGAAGACAGCTGGGTCTTCACATTCACTCAGTTGACGTGGATGAAAGCAAATCTTCCAACAAACCAAAGTCCAGGGCCAGGTGGCTTCTCAGGGGAATTCTACCGGACATTTATTTTTCTTTAAATTTAAATAGTTTATTACCAAGTTGGTTTCGATATAACACCCAGTGCTCTTCCTCACAAGGGCCCCCTCCACGACAACCCCCCCTTCCCTTCCCCCCTCCCTCCTCAGCCCTCAGTTTGTTCTCAGCATTTTAAAGTCCCTCATGATTTGCCTCCCTCCCTCTCCCCCAACTCTTCCCCCCTTCCCCTCCCCATGGTCTCCTGTTAGGTTTCTCGTGCCAGACCTATGAGCGAAAACATATTCTACCAGACATTTGAAGAAGAGTCAATACCTATTCTTCTTAAACTGTTCCAAAGAATAGGGAGGCCCCGGCAGGAGCCTCGAGGCGGAGGAAGGGAGGGGCTCTCAGCCGGAGGCAGCAGCGCCTGCAGGTGACCCCGGCTGGGGCAGGAGGCCCCACAGCAGGGCCTCCTCTTGCAGGTCGGCAGCCGCCTGGGCTCCTGGGTGCTGGGTGCTGGGTGCTGGGTGCTGCTCAGCTCTGGGCAGCGCCTCTGCCTCCCTTTCTCTCCTCCAGCTGGTCCAGCCTCTTTGTGACCGAGGCCGTCACCCGACTCTTCTCTGCTCGCTAGCACCTGAAGGGGCTACGCTCCTCAGCGCTGGGCCCTGACGCGCGCTGACCACTCTCCTACCCCTGGGCATCGCCGGCACGAGCAATGAGGTCATGCACAGCCTCTGGGCCCTTCCTTGGGACAGACCCCCAAGCAGAACTGCTCCTAAAAGTGCAAGAGGAATTGTGGATGTCGATGGCCGCTGCTGAGCTGTCCCGGCCGGGGCCGGGTAAGTGCGGACCCCCGCCTCCTCCAGGGCACGGTGGCGGCACACCGGCCTGTCACCCCAAACCAGCGACAGCCTTCCGAGTGTTAGCCGCTGAGCGGAAGGTCACGTGTGACTGTGGGTTTAACGCGGACGCTGAGCACCAGGGGGCGTGAGGGCCTCGCAGTCTCCTGGCCAACGACACTTCTCTTTTGTGGCCCGCGGCCTAGGCAGGCCTCGTGTCCTCTGCGCGACTGCCCTCTAGCTCTCCGGGTTCTGGGGACCAACAGTTTGCTGCTACACATGTGGCAAATATTTTTATCTGACTTGTCATGGGGTTTTAATTTTTGTTTGGCTGTATTAACGATTTTAATTTTCATTTAGACAAATCTGTCGTCTTGCTATCACTTCAGGCTTTATATTTTGCTTGAGAACACCTTCCCAGCCCCACCGCATAAAAGTTCTGTCCTGTGTTCTCTTCTAATTCTCTTCAGTCTCGTTCTCCTGCGTGTGTGCCGGCGCGAGGAAGGGACGGCTGCTTCTCTTCAGTCGCCCACTGCTGTTCAAGCGTCCAGCTTCCCTCATTCGGAAGTCCTCCCTTAGCACGACCCACGTTCCCGCATTCCGGAGACCTGCTGGACCGCCTGCTTCTGCCCCACATTTCTCCCCAACGTGCTCACTGTGGCCTCCCGCTCCATGAATTGAATCGTGCACCAATTCAAGGGCATACTCATTACTTTTTTAAAAATGTATTTATTTATTTTTGAGAGAGAGACAGAGCACGAGCAGGGGAGGGGCAGAGACAGGAGACACAGAATCCGAAGCAGGCTCCGGGCTCTGAGCTGTCAGCACAGAGCCGGACACGGGGCTCCAACCCCTGAACCACGAGATCATGACCCGGGCCAAAGTCAGACGCTCAACCGACTGAGCCCCCCAGGCGCCCTGCACATTCGTTACTTCTATTTGACATTTGTCTGTTCGTCTTCATGAACGGGGTGATCTAAAAGGTTTTCTGTTCCATTTTGTGTCTCCACGTCTGAATAATCTCTCATCTTGACTACTTTTAATATTTCATTAGCTGAAATTCCCCTCAGGTTTTTCACAAATAAACTTAAAGGTGGGAAAAGAAGGTGTCCTTCAGGGCGCCTGGGGGGCTCGGCCAGCTGAGTGTCCGACTCTTGGTTTCGACTCAGCGCATGACCTCAGGGCTTGTGAGACTGGGGGCCGCGGGGGGCCTGCTCGGGATTCTCCCCCTCTCTCTGCCCTTCCCCTGCTCATACTTTCTCGGTCTTTCTCAAAATAAATAAACTTAAAAAAAGTAGCCTTCATATTTGTCCAAATCAGGAAGTACAATTTCTTACTTAGATTGACATATTGCAAAACATCCGCCCAAATGCAGGTAGACGGCACCCCCGACACGGCTGTCCTGGCCGGAGGGGGGAGGGGGCGACACCGAGGAGATGCTGGACTGCAAAGGCGCTAATCACAACGCGTTATTTCGACAACAGTCACCGCATGTGACAACAGAACCCGTGCTGGGTCTGTCCTGGTGCCCCGGGGGCCTAAGCAAGTCAGGGGTACGGAGCCCCACTGGCCTCCCTGGGCACCAGCAACTGGCCCCGGCCCCATGACGAGCCTTCCCTTCCCCGGCTGCCAGGGAAAGCCGGGTCTGCGCAGGAGTCGGCTCTGGGCCTGCGCCCCGCAGGGTTAAATACACGCCAGGCTGTGATCAGTCTCCACTGAGCTGTCTCAAAGCCCAGTCAGCGAAAGCCCTGGGTGTCTTATGGGCACCCCCAAACTAACTCTACCCCACCTCAGGTGGTTCTGCTCGGTCCCCCCATTTGGTAAGCAGCTCACAACGCTTCGGCCACCACAGCCGGCACCCCGGAGGGTCCCTTCCTCCCACCCCGACTGCCAGCCCTTCACCACCGCCAGTCAGCTGTGCCTCCAGCGTCCCACTGAACGTCCCTGTCCAGGACCACCATGACCTTAACTCCTGAGGGGCCCCCTGCTCTCAGAGCCCAAGCTGTGCTCCAGCGGCTGAGAGGGAGTCTGCACACCTTTTAGGCCTGACTGCCCCACTTCTACCCTTACTGGACCCTGGGGGCTCCTAGGGGACAGGAGACTTTGGGGGGACTCAGGGGCTCCAGTGGGACACAGGGTTCCTAGGGGGCTGTGGGGTACCTGGGGGGCGATGTGGGGCTCCAGAAGGACAGGGGGCTCCCAGAGGGAGGCGTAGCGCCTAGGGAACAAGCAGGGCTCTGGGAGGTTGGGACGGCTCCAGGGGATGAGGGGTGCCGCAGGGAAACGGGGGGTGGGAGGGATGGTGGGGCTCCAAGAGGGTGGGGCTGGGCCGCAGAAGTCCACGAGGGCACCACGGGGAAGCCCACACTCCTATCTGCCCCCACCTCCTCTTCCTTCCCGTCCTGAGTCTGGGGGGCTGCACGGCTCCGTCAGGCCCCTCACGGCCCGCCACAGTGATGCTGCCCCGGAGACTGGAGTGTCCACCTGGCACGGAGCGCCCGTGCACGTGGCAGCTCAGAGGAGATCGGAGTCTAGTTGGGGCAGAAAATCAACGCAACGTATCTTACCCACTGGGGTCATTAACACCTTCAGTAACTGCTTGTGTCCTGAACAGAAAATTTAATCCCCTTTCTGGTCTCCTTCCCAACCAGAAGTTGGGTATGAGCCAACCCCAGCCTAGACACCTGGTGTCTATCCTGAGCTGCTAACTCTAAATCGTAACTCCCAAAGGTATAAATAATGTGAGTCACATCTCCTTCTCAGAAATATCTATTCTGGCCCCCCCCAAGGACTTGGAGTATAATCCCAAGTACAGGTTGCATTTTGTAATCTTGAAATGAGGAAGGTGGTCCTGTATCCCGAGATGCTGGCTAGAAGCTCAGCTAAACTCCTGAGAATTAGAGCGAGGCGCTGGATTGAGACAAAATACACACACCCGCTAAACTGCTGCGAAGGCAGAGAGGAGCCAGGAGGGGAGGGCCCAGGGAAAGGTTCGGCCCAAGAGAGAAATCACCAGAAGCATTTGCTGATTCAGAAGACAACAGCCAGCAGGCTGACCAGAACTTTCTACAGAGTCCCGGGATGTAAGAAGAGAATGGATTTCAGGAACTGGGCTGAGGAAGACGGGCCCCACTAAATTCTCCAGGCCTTGGGCCGGACCCTAGAAGAGCTACACCCCAGATCAGGAGTAATCAGAAAAGGGACTGGCTGTAGTATGAACCGAAGCTCAACCTCCAAGTGACCGCAACCACCGCCAGGGTCAGGACGACCTGATGATGGCCAGCACTCCTGGCCTGGCCATCTGCTCCGACAGAGGACAGCGGCCTCCAATGCACTGGCCAGTCATCGGATTCTCTAGGGTTTCTTAAGAAGGAAATATACAACAGGCGATCAACAGTAATCTGGCATACCAGGAGGGAAGATGTGATGGGAAGGACCAGGGATAGAAACGACCCGAGAGAGGTACGTAACGGCAAGATAAGGACTTTCAAATAACTATACTTAATGTACTTGCTTAAGTACATTGTCAAAAGACGAGACTAACTAATTTGGTTAAGGGGAGACCTGGAAACAAAAACAAGTAAGTACTGGAAATTCCAAAAGAGAAAAACAGAATAAGTAAGTTTAAGGACTCGACAGATGGGGTTGACAACAGATTTGATACAGATAAAGAGAGAATTAGTGAATTAAAAGGCAGGTCAAAAGAAATTACCTAGACTGAAACAGAGTCCAAAGGACATAAAATCTAGTAAAGGGTGTAAGAGACACGTGTGACAGGGTTAAAAGGTTGATCACACATTTAGTTGAATTCCTAAATGACGATCGGGAAGAGAAGGGGCACCCAAAATATCCGAAGAAATAAGAAATCTGAGAATTTCCCCAGACTGATGAAGGGAACCAAGCTGTACATTCAGAAGCATTGTGAGCATCAAGAAGGATAAATACAAAGAAAAACCCACTGAGGCATAGTACAGTGAAACCGCGAACTGAAAATCAAGAGGAATTCTTTCCAGCACCCGTGGAGACAGGCTGCGGAGGGTACAAAAGCCAGAAGACAATGGAGTCACGTTCTGAGAACCCTACAGAAATAAATGCCAAGCTATATATAGTTCTACACGCAGTAAAAATATCCTTCAAGAAGAGAGGACGTAAAATCTTTGTTTCAGAAAAGCAAAAACTCCGGCAGAATCCATCACCAGTAAACTCATGTCAAATGAAATGCCAGAAGATGCTCTCCAAACAGAAAAAAAAGGCAACCCCAGATGGAAGGAGGAAGATGCCCGGATTGAAGAGCAACAAAATTCTAAATGAATACTGAGTGTATAAATTAGTAATAATGAATTTTATTATTTACAAGTAGAGACAAATGCCCTAAGGTTCTTGTACTATCCAGGAAGTGGCGGAAACATACACTTCTATTAAACTTTAATAAATCACAGATTATGTATAATCTCTCAAGTAACTACTGAAATAATACCAAAAGAATGCAAAACTACCAAACCAGAAAAAAATAATTTTAAAAAAGCCTAGAAAAAGGCAAAAGAGAAATAGAGAGAGAAACAGGAACACCGGCAGACAAAACAGAAAGCCCAGAATACATCGGTGATTAAATTAAGGGTAAACAGTCTAAATTTTCCAGTGAAAAGAGAGATCATCAGAGTAGGGGGAAAAGCCGCCAAATGTCAAGGACACGGTGCTTATAAGGAAACACCTTGAATAAAAGAATCCAGGAAAGGTAAGAGGAAGAGAGTGGAAAAAGCGTACTGTGTGAGCACCACCCCAAAGAAAGCCGGCGCGCTGAGTCACCACACAGACTGGACGCTGGGACAAGCAGCACGAGACAGAAATGTCACCGCTTGGTCGCAGCCGCGACGTCAGGAGAGGCCGGGGGAAGCTCAGCTGTGCTGTCGCGGCCACGTCTGCCCCCGACGGCTGGCTGGACAAGGGGCAGGCCCAGCTCCTGTCCAGGTTTGCCAGTGCTGTTGCTGAAACACTTGGCTAAGCTCGTCACAAGAGAAGCCGGTGACTCAAAGACAAGGGGTCAGAAGAGAGGGAGAGATTTATTTTGGGGGCCGGCAGCCGGGGGAGGTGGCAGGCTCGGGCTTTAACAACCAGCCTCTCTGCCAGCGAGGACGCCTTGAGTGTTGCAGGGAGAGGCGCAGGGGGTGCGTGCGAGAGGGCTGGGGGGAGCGTGCGACCGTGGGCCAGGGTCACGATGTGCTCCGCGTGCGTCACGGGTCGGGGAGGGGACATGCGAGGTGTGGTCTTCTAGGCATTCCGTGGCTCTCAAGGCTTTTCTAGCCTGGCAGCTGGAATGTTCCAGTCAATGCAGAGCACCCTCGTCAGTGCCTCAGGAAAGTGCAAAATGAAATCAGAAAAACGGGCTTCAGTTAGAGCATGAGTTACGTGGTCTTGCCTATGTCTAGTTTTTTTTTTTTAATGTTTTTAATTTATTTTTGGGAGACAGTGAAAGACAGCGTGAGCAGGGGTGGGTCAGAGAGAGAGGGAGATACAGAACCTGAAGCAGCTCCAGGCTCCGAGCTAGCCGTCAGCACAGAGCCCGACGCGGGGCATGAACCCACGAACCGTGAGATCATGACCTGAGCCAAAGCCGGACGCTCAACCGCCTGAGCCCCCAGGCGCCCCGCCTATGTCTAGTTTGAACTGTTGCGGTTGGGTCTGCTGCTGAGCTGGAGGCCTTGCTCACGGGGGTGGGGAGGGCATCTCCACGCGTAAAGAGTCCATTTGCTGGGATGGTAAGAGGATTTCAAAAATGGCGCTCTTGACACAGTCCAGAGATAGAGAAGCGCAGACCTAACCGAACCGAAAGGAGAGACAGACACACAATCTCGGCCAGAGGCCTGCAACTACCCAACAAAACCAAAGAATCCACCGAAGCTAAAGATTCTGCCAAAGATGAACAAACCCGACATTTATCTTACAAAAACCATCCCAGGAAGACACAGAAAACTCTGGATAGTTCTAGAATTACTAAAGAAAGAGCATCCATGATGTAAAAACTTCCTACAAAGAACTAAGACAACTCACTAATGGATTCTATCAGACACTTTACACAAATGCTTTGAAAAGACATAAAGTGGGGAAACATTTCTCACCTAACTCTAAGAGGCCACCACAACCCTGGCTCCACCCAACAGGAATGCTCACGTACATTCAGCAAAACACACGTGTGTTCGCAGCAATGCTGCGTGTAATAGCCAAGACCCAGTGTTCTGGAACTCCTCGCCGCACATCAAGAAGGAACGGGTAAGTGAAGCGTGGTACATCCATGCAGTAGAGGACAACATAGCGTGGACACCACAGACCACTGTCACTCACGACGAAATGATGATTGTCACTCACACAGCTGTTCAGAAAAGAAAAGATTTCATGCAATACGTGATTCCATTTATTATTTTTTTAAATGTTTATTTTTGAGGGAGAGAGAGAGAGAGAGAGAGAGAGAGAGAGAGAGAGAGAGAGAGTCAGAGCGGGGGAGGGGCAGAGAGAGGGGGAGACACAGACTCCGAAGCAGGCTCCAGGCTCTGATCTGTCAGCACAAGTCTGATGTGGCGCTTGAACCCACGACCTGGGAGATCATGACCTGAGCTGAAGTCGGCCGCTTCACTGACTGAGCCCCCCAGGCGCCCCTAATTCTATTTGCATAAATCTCAAAAACAGGCAAAATGAGTCTCTGGAGTTAGAGATCAGAAGAGAGGTCGTCTGAGCCCCCCGTGCCCTGGCACACGCTCGCCTCCCTTCCGTGTGAGCTCGGTGCCTCCGGTGCGAAGCGGCCTGCCCGGCCTCACCATGGTGACTGACCAAGGCCTCCGGTGCCACCCCTGCGCAGCTGCCCCCACCAGCTCCTGGGGCAGGCGGCCGTGGTAAATGCTGTCCAGTCCAGTTCTCAGAGGCTGGCTCAGGGTCTGGCCCTGCAGTGCTCACCGGCAGGAGGAGAAGAACGTCACCCCTGCGCCAGACCACCAGGCCGGCATGGGGCGCAGCACTCTCGAAGCGCTGTGACTGGCCCGCTTCCTTACTAGGAAGGAAACCAACTCCTTAGAGCCAAAACCTTCTCCCTCAGGGCAAGGAGCCTGACAAGGGTACGCAAAGGCGCCCTCACCCCTGGGTCAGTGTGAACTTCCTCCTGCCAAATGACAGAACGTAGCCCGTGAATCGGAGGGTACTCTGCGGACAGCAGAGAACAGACCTGGGCCGGTCCTCTCCGGGGTGAGGTGACACCGTCAGTTACCTAACTGCTCACACACGGACTCAGAGCAGCCACAGACCGACCTTAATTCTCCAACATTTGCTACTTCGTTCTAAACGGCTCTGTTGCACTTGAGGGGAAGCTGGGGAATCCAGTGTGCTATTTCCACCACGTGCACTTTTCTGTGTTATGTTTCAATAAACAAGGTGTTTTCTAAAGGAATAGACTCACAAGAGTAGAAAAGGAACAGCGACCCACCCAAAGACGCGTCTGGACAGCACCTCTCCGTGTCTGCATGGCTCACGGTGCCGAAGTCTCAGAGGCCCGTTCCGGGGTCTCCCTCCTCGGCCCCTCAGCTCCTGTTTCCTGAGGCCTCTATGTCGGGGTGCTGCAGCGGCTTGAGGAAAAGGCAAAAAGAATCCAAAGTCTTTCTGTTTCAGGAAACATGGAGTTTGGTGGGAACAGAGGCATGAGTGGGAGCAGGTGGCAAGGAGCAAAGAACTAAGACCTGTCGGGCGCCGGTCTGGGGCTAGATCGATAGGACAGAGGCACGCGGGAGGCGGGTAAGAGTGGTCCCCTCCGGGAGGGACAGTACAGGACGGCAGCAGGGGAACCTCTATGCAGCCAAGATCCCGCGGCAGCTGAACTAAATTTAAAAATGAAGATAGAGACTTAACTGGGAGAACCAGGTGAGTTCAAAAATGCAGACAGACATCCCAGTGACTCCCACGGGCACCCCCCTCGGGCCCATGTGCGGTCTGGGAGGGGGTTCGGCCCCACGTGCGGTGGTGACCTTCATGTTCAGCTTCCTTAGGCCTTTCCCCATTTCTCCCTGGTCCTCACAGCAGCCAAGGCCTCACATCTGCGTGGATGTCACAAAGGGGACAAAACAGGGCCAAACACTTGTTTTAAATAGTTTTCTTTATCCTTACAAGAATTCCAGGAAATAAATCTAAGAGGTTAGGGCACAGAAAAGAATAAAATGAAAGCAGGCCATTTCAGCAGCTTTCCCCAAACTGTGAGTCTTGTGGGAGGCGAAGGAACCGCTCCCCGAGTCAGCCCAGGAGCGCCCGTCTGGGGATGAAGTCGAAGCCCCGCCCAGAGTCCAGCTCGGAGTGCCTCGTGTCTGCGGTGCGCACGCGCAGGAGCCCGGGCCTGCGTGATGTCACGGAGCCCTCCCCCTCGCCGCCCGGAGGGAGGTGGGCGATGCCACTCGGACACACGTGAAAATGATCAAGCTGAGTGGCACAGAATGTCTGCCCACGGTCACCACGGGGAAGGGCCACCGCCCCCCCCCCCCCCCCCCCCCCCCCCCCCCCCCCCCCCCCCCCCCCCCCCCCCCCCCCCCCCCCGCTGGTTCCAGGCCCTGTGCTCAACCATCTCCTTTGAAGGCAACCAGGAGAGCAGTTTACTAAAACGCCCAAGAACAACTCTGACACAGAGTTCCCTGATCTGCAAACTTTATCTTCCACCATGTCAGTCCTGAGAACAGGGGACTAGTCCCAGCGTATTTACTGATAAGCAACAGAAATGTCATAACATTAATGTACTGAAGTTCGTGATGTTTATTCCTGTAAAAACACTTGCGATCCAGCTCCAACATGTACGCACTGTAGGCCCAATTCCAGCAAACTTGTACTATTATTTCCCAATAAACACAGAAATGAACTAAAACAGAGACAAGACCAAGTACGTGTGGCACCAGTGCGTAGTCTTAAGATATCACATGAGTGTCACCATATTTCGGCAAAAACAACTGCCCATGATTTCTCCTCCCTCCTCGAAACAACCAGCTCTGTAATACCTGCAGGGCGCCTGTGACCCTGCGCCTGCTTTGCTGTCCCACGTGTGGCTCCAGGTGGCAGGCCTCGGCCTTCCTTACCCCTTCTTCCTCCGAGGCCTCTGCGGTGGTGCTGGTTCAAAGAAGGTCTCCTAAAGTTTGCTGAAATTGATTTTAGAAAACTTAATCAAGGTCAGTACACTATGTCTATATAACAGGAAAGTGTGTAATATAATTAATCAGTTTCTATTAAAACTGTTAAAATAAAATTCTAGCACTTAAAGACGTTCTGAAGAAAGCCAGTTCCTTCTTGAGCACCCTCCCATCCCTTTTGCTCCAGCAGAAACTGGCTCTCCCGGTTCGGTTCCCCTTCCAGCCTGTCAAGCACAGCTGCTTTCTCTCCTAGAGGGCGGGTCCCTGTCCTCCTGACTCCTTACTGCTGCTTCCAGACCTTTCTTCCCCTCCTCCGAAAAACTCTCAGCTTTCAATTTTATGCCTCCTCTGAGCACCACTTGTTTCAGTGGGTGGACACCTGCCTGGCCACGCCTCTCATCAACTCCTGGTCCCGAAAGGAACCCTCCCAGCCCGGGCCTTCCCTCCCACGGTTCCCTTCACCAGGGATTTCTGCCTGTTCTGCTCAGTGTTGAATCCTCAGTACCTACAGCACAGCCGGGCACAAGGGGTTACATAATAAACATTTATTGAATGAATGCACTTGAGTGAGACACAGAATTAGAACGGTTTTTGACGGTGTTAGATAAATGAAGCACTGGGCACAGACTACAAACGTCGCCTTATGAATAACACTCTTTCCTACAAAATCATCTTTTCTCCTTCCTTGCGTATACTCTCCAGCTCTGCCGCGCAGTCGGTGCTCCGCAGAGGACCGCCGTGCAGAGCCTCCGAACCGAGCCTCCAGCCCCATCGCGTTAATGTCACTGCCTGGACCCGGCGGCCGAGGTACACCCGGAACGCTCCGTCGGCCCCGGGCGGGAAGCCAGGAGGGCCGAGCCGGGACCACCTGCCCTGCCCCCCTCCGCGTGGAAGCTCGGAACCCAGCGGCTCCGCGGGGCAGAGCCGCCGCCCCGGCCCCGCCTCACGCGAGGCCCGCCCACCGCCCGGACCACGCCCCTCGTTCAGGGCCCCGCCCCATACGAGGCCCCGCCTAGTCCCACCCCGCCGCCTAAACCCCGTCCCACTACCGGTTCCGACGTCGCAGCGACGTCGCGCTACGCCAGGCGCCGCCTCTGTCGGAAGTGGGCCCCCTCTTAGTCCGTCGTCTGGAGGTCAGTCACCGCCAGGGTCCACGCTCGGGGTCAGCTCTTACCAGCGCCGGCCTTGGTCGGGTCGACTGTGCACTCGCGCCGGGCCCTGCTGCGGCCATGCTGCCCGGGAGAGACGTGCGCTCTTGAAGCGACACCGGCGGGCAGGGAGCAGGACCCGGGGGTTCGGGGGCGGGGACGGGGTCCTGAGGGGAAGCCGCCGGGACTGGGGGTCGGGGCGGGGCCCTGCGAGCGTCCACGCGTCCCGGTGACGTCAGGGCATCCACGTGCGCTCCCCGCGCGTGCGCACGCCGCCGGCCCGCCTCCGGGGGCACGCTGGGACTCCCTGCGCTTGGGCGGTGGGTCTGCACTTGTGCGGTCGGCGTCTTGGTAGTTCTCTCCTTTCCTTGTTGGGGTCCGACCTGATCCCTGGTCTGTTGCCCCCCGCAAGCTATGCAAGCAGGGACTGGCTCAGCCGACATTGTCCCCGGAGTAACCCTGGGCCTTATTCCTCAAAGAACCGCCCCCCCCGCCCCCCCAGGGAGGACACCCCGGGCAGAGGGGACTTGCCCGGGTCACCCCACAGGATACTGGGCGTTGAGCCTGGCTAACTCCAACCCCCCCCCCCCCCCGGCAACTTTGCCCCTGTCAATCACCCGAGAACCTTGCGGAGAATTGGATGGACGGCTCAGGTGGGGAAGACAAAAATGTAAATGGGACAGCACCTGGACAGGGGTTTGGGGTTGTCAGAGGATTGGCTGAAATTTAAAAAGGGCGTCCAGGCACTTTGCATTGTTGGGTTGGCATCATTGGCACTCGGGTGTGGAGACTTGTGAGTGTGGGGAAAGCTGGTGGGCCCGCAGCGTCTCAGGACGCCTGGTGGGCAGTGTGTTGGAAGGACCTTAGAACCAGGCGAGCCGCCCTCGTGGACGGTGTGCCAGGAAGGTAACCAGGTGGGAGAATATGCTGTAAAGCCTGAAAAACCTGAAAATCGTCAGCCTGTAGATACTGGTTGAGCAAACTGGATACATTCACTTGCACAATGTGGTCATTAAAAGATTGTATTACTTACTGATTAGTATACACTGGGCGCACAACTGTTCTTAAGGAAAAATACAGCAGCTCCATAATGCTTTAGTTTCCTACTGTGACACGTTGCCACAGATTTTTTATTTTACAGTTCTTAAGATTAGAAGTCGGAAATGGGCCTCAGCAGGTCAAATCGAAGTACTCACCAGCCTGGTTCCTGCCAGAGGTTGCAGAGGAGAACCTGCTTGTTGACCTTTTCCAGCTTCTTCAAGCCCAGCCACTCCCACATCTGCCACAGCTCGCTCATTCTGACCCTTTTCCCTCCCTCTTATAAGGACCCCCGTGATTACTTCGGGCCTCTCCAAGTAATCCAGGGCAGTCTCTCCATCTCAGAATCTTTAATGTAGTCGCATCTGCAAAGACCCCTTTGCTACGTAAGGTGGGGATTAGGACATGATCATCTTTGATTATTATTCTACCGACCACTACTAGTATCTCATTTGTTATTTAGAAAGATATGTATTGTGCACACAGAGGAGTGGGACCGGACTCACAGAAGTGAGAGCCTTTGTGTCTAGAGGGTGGGCATTCTAGGGCTCTTCATTTTATTTCTATCTTCTGATTTTTCTAAAAAGATCACATACTGTTCATGTGATAAAATCATGTTTTATAGGGGCGCCTGGGTGGCTCAGTCAGTTAAGCGTCCGGCTTTGGCTCAGGTCATGATCTTATGGTGTGTGGGTTCGAGCCCCACGTCGGGCTCTGTGCTGACAGCTCAGAGCCTGGAGCCTGCTTTGGATTCTGTATCTCCCTCTCTCTCTGCCCCTCCCCTGCTCGAGCTGCCTCTCTCTGTCTGTCAAAAATAAATAAAAAACATAAAATTAAAAAAAAAATCATGTTTTATAGCAGAGGAAACCATCAACAAAATGAGAGGGCGAACTACTGAATGGGAGAAGATATTTGCAAATGATATATGTGATAAGGGGTTACCATCCAAAAAATATGAAGAACTCTTAGAACATAGGCCCAAAAAACCCAAAACAATCTGATTACAAATGAGCAGAGGACCTGGACAGACATTTCTCCGAAGAAGACATCAGATACCTGACAGACATGGGAAAAGCACTCAATACCACTCCTCATCAGGGAAATGCAAATCAAACCACAGTGGAACGCCACCTCCCACCTGTCGGGATGGGTGAGCGTTATTGGTGAGGATGTGGAGGAAAGGGAACGGCCTGCACTGTGGGTGGGGGTGTAAAGTGGAAAACAGTAGGGAGGTTCCTCAGAAAGTTAAAAATACCAAGTGACCATTAATTTCATTTCTGGGTATTTGCCTGAAGGAAACAAACAATGCTGTGGAAGTTGGTTGGAACACTTGTACCCGGAGGCCCCTCCAATCCGAACCGTCCTCAGCCTGCAGAAGCTTCTGCAGGAAACCGAAGCCCAGCTCTACCCTGGTCTTCTGCCTCGGGTGGAGGAGAGCTGCTGGGTCCACTGCCTCCACTGGATCACTTGTCAACCTGACAACTTGCACCTGCTCTGAGGGCGCTTTGGGGGGGTTCCCTCTGCTTTGGCCCAACTCTGCGAATCCACTGCGTTCTTTGGGACCCCTAGTGCCCCACAGTGGTGGCCCTGACCCAGCCAAATATTCTCCCCAAATTGAATAACCATTCACTTTATTTCCCCCAAAGACCTGACTCCAGCTCCCAGGCCCCTCGTCCCCTACCCATCCTGTGCTGCCCCCTGGTGGCCGTAGAGATTGTGCCAAGTCTGCAGCGAACAGTCCGGCCCGTCTCCCTCCCAGCCTGCCCAGCCTCTGGGCCACGGCCTCGCAAGGCCGGCTCTCGCTGGGGGAGGGACCCACTGACCTCCGTCCTGCCCCTCCAGCGCTCACTCCTGACGTGGCTCGCTTTTATCCTGCATTATCCACCTTCCTCCCTACCTTTGCACTTTCCATATTCGAAATGCTATTAATTTACTTTTTAATTATATGCATTGGACTCACATTGGACTGTGAGCTCCCTGAGTGAGGTCTGAGACCTTGCTCTGCCTTGCTGGCAGCCCAAGTGCCCAGCATAGTAGCTGTTTGGTAAGCATTGGTCGAAGTGACGGATGCCTGTGTGATGAGAACGCGTACATCATCCCCGATCTAACGAGTGTACAGGTCAGGGAGAGACTCCCGGCCGAGCTCCAGCTGGGCCGCCCCAGGAGGTGACCTGCACGGGCAGAGAGCACTGTGTAAAGCGCGCGCCCCCCCACCCAGGTGTTTGAAACTCAGTGTGTCTTGTTCCGCGTGTTTGAAAAACTGAACTAGGTACTCTCGAAGCTCTTCCCGGCAGTAATGCAGTCCTTCTAACGGGCAGAGGGGGGTGCCGTAGAGCAAGCCCTGACGGCCGGCCCGCAAGCGTCCGAGTTAGGTTTTGCCTGCGGAGCGCCCGCTCCAAAACCGGCTCTCGCCTAGAAACGCTGCCGCGAGGAATGGAGGGCCGGCCCCCGTCTGGGGCGAGGGGGCCCTGGGAGACGATGCCGGGCGGCGGGGCGCGGGCGAGTCACCACCGGGCCTGTCGCCCGGTCCGGGCTGCGGCCCGGAACGTAGCCCCACCCCCGGGGCGTGGCCTCGACCGCGCCCCAGGCCCCAGCGGAAGCGGCGGCTCGGCCCGAGGTGAGCGGCGCGGGGTCTGGGGGCCGGCGACCGGGAGGGGGGCGGGGGCGACCCGCGTCCGGACCCCCCCCGCGGGGCCCCTGCGAGCGACACCCGAGAGGCCGCCTCCCCGCAGAGCAGCCCCGCGCGCGCCCCGGGCTCCTGCGCGGCCGCCGGCGGGCGGGGAGGGCGGCGGCGGCCCTGGGAGGCCTCGCGCGGACCCCGGCGCAGCCCTGGCCGCCCCCCGCCCGGGTAGCCGCGCCGTCTTGGGGCTCCGTGGGCCCGGGACGCGCTCCAGCCTTCCGGTCTGGCTCGGGTGGGCTCAGGCCGGGGGCACGGCCCTGCGCAGCGGCCGGTTGTCCCACGTGAAAGCATCAAGTGTCCTCTTGGGATCCTAGGGAGCAGCCTGGCTGGTGGGGGTCCTAATTCCGCGTGAAGCAGTACCACACGGCGTCTTTGCGGGCATTACAGGTTTTCTTGGGGGTTCTCAAAGGGATCCGTAGCCCATAGAGGTTAAGAAATGTCCTCCCAGCGCCAGAGCCCAACCTAGGGGTTCCCCCAGGATCTGCTCAAGCCCTGGGCCGTGGTGGGAGTGGGGGTCTCGGCAGCTCGCTTCGGGTTTCCGGTCTTGTTCTTAACCTCAGATCACCTCGGGAGAGGCCAGCCCCCAGATGTCAGACAGGACTCTGAGGGAGGGTCCCTTTGAAGCCCCGCCTCCCACTCCCTTTCTCCAGAGATGCCGAAGGATTCTGGCGTCACGATCTACTGCCCACACCCTGGGACCAGCGCGGGCCGTCTGGTTTGCGCACGTGGCCTGGACCGCGGGCTGGGCAGGCTCTGGGTTCCTCCTTCTGATGGTTGTGGGACTCAGTTTCCTGAGCGGGGTCACCAGCTAGGACGTGCACTCATGAATCTGGCCTGCTGGTTGGCAAGAGCCGTTACCTGGTCTGCCCCTCCTCAGGGGCTGTAGCTCTGAACCTGCCCGGGGATGGGAGGCGGAGTCTGTCCTTCCGCCGGGGACACAAAGCTGGGTTGAGTCATCCCGTTTGTCCTGACCTTTCTGGAAAGCCGCAGTGATGGCATTGTTTCCAGGTGTGGATCCTTCCTGGGCTTTCTGTTGCACTTGAGTGAAACCCAGCTCGCTTCCCTGCCTTTACCCGTGCTCCCTCCGGCTGGCGCCCCGCCACGGCCATTGCTCCCCCAAAGCTCTGGGACCAGCAGGCAGTTAATCGTTTACTGGAGCTCTGTGTTGTCCCTGGTGCACCGCTCCCATGCCAGACTGGTTTGCCAAAGTCCAGCCTGATGGCCTGATTTCTCGGTGGGCCTGGGCTGACCCAGGGTGGGGCTGAGAATGTGCCCTGGCCTGTTTGGAGTCCTCAGCCCCCAGAAAGGGATTGTGGACATGGGCACCAGAGTGGCCACCCAGGAGTGCCCCACCCAGAGTGCGGGCCAGTTGCCTGGGGTCCACCTACTCAGCCCTGCCCAGGGCACCTGTGGCCGGTGTCCCGCGGAGAGCCATCAGCCGAGCACGGGCACCTGTCCTCGCACCCGGCCGCTGCCTGGCAGTGAGGCCTGGGGTTCTTGCGGGCAGCTCGGGGCCAAGCTCCTGGAATGCCAGGGTCGGGGGGCTTTCTGGCCAGGCAGGGCTGTGGCACTGCCTGCCCGGCCAGTGCAGCCCTCTGGTTCTAAGAGGGGAGAAGCCGACTGAGCTGGCAGGCAGAGTGTCCGTGGCACCTCACGGATTGCTGGTCCCTGTACTCCACCAGCTGGGGTCCTTATGCCGTGGTATCGCCCGGGCAAGTAAGAAGCAAGGGCTGCAGTTGGTCAGCGTGGGTCCTGGCTCCGCTGGGCAGGAGGGGCCCATAAAGGCTGAGCGCGGGAGGCCGAGAGGTGAGGCCACCACTGTTCCCACAGCTGTGTCCACAAGCTGTGCGGTGGCCTTGTCTGGGGAGCCCCGCCGCTGCAGCCTCCCCCGGCCCACCCCCCTGCTGCTCCTGGAGGCCGAGGCGGATAAGGGTGCTGAAGAAATGAAACCAAGGCGCTCACCGGCCAAGGGAGAGGCCTGTGGCTTCTGAACCATCAACCCCCACTTGGGGGTTCTGTCAGGGCGTTTTCCCACCTGCTGGATCTCTGGCCTACCAGGCGTTGAGAGAGTCTGGCTCCAGGGTTCTCCTTTCGCCTCTGTCTAGAAAACACCTCACCTGGAACATGGATCTTATCATTCAGTGTCAGGACCTGAGTGACGCCCAATGGACGGAGCTCCTGCCCCGAATCCAGCAGTGCCAGGTGGTCAGGTAGGAGCTCCGCTCGGGCCTGGGGGTGGGGGCAGCAGGCGCCCCCCCCCCACCCCCGCAGGCCTGGGGCCAGCACCACGAGTGGGCGGGGCTTATGGGTACACAAATGTACATCTGATATGGTTTTCACGCGGTGTGAGATGTTATTGTGCTTTTTTCCAAACTAGTGAAAATGTAAACCAAGTCCCAGCTCGGGCTGGGTGGGCAGGATTGGGCGTGGAGGCTCTGAGGGCAGGTGGGCAGGGCAGCTCGGCCCAGGGTGGGGGGGTGCTTGTCTCCTTCCCTGGCAGCGTGGAGGCTCTGTCCGCTGTCCCGGCTGGGCTGCGGGCTGGCAGACAGAGCCAAGGCGGAGCTTTGTCGTTGAACTTCCCAGGCCACAGCCTCCGCGGGGCTCACAAGCAGGGGACGAGCTCCTGCTCTCTTCTCTCTCTCACTTACTGGAAATGGCTGTCGGTTTAGAGAAGAGTCACAAGGACAGTATCGCCCCGCTTCCCTGACGTCATGGCCCCGTCACCTGGGGCTCCGGCAAGGGTGCCTGGACTCAGATGTCACCAGCTCCTACACTTGTGTCCTTCCTGTTCCCGGGTCTCTGCAGGATCCCACATGGCATTTATCCTCACGTCTCCTTGGGCACCTCCCGTCTGTGACCGTCCCTCTGTCCCTTCTTGTCCTTGGCTATCTGACTCTTGAGTCTGCTCAGGCTCTGGAGTCTGACTTCCTGTCGTGGCTGAGCCACAAATCTGGCACAAGAACCTGCAGAAATGCTGTTGTGTCTGCTGAGTGTGTGGTGTCGTACCTCCTGGCGTGGCACCATGTGGTCACCCCTAATGCCACCATGAGCACCCGTGAGGGCAGTGCCTGCCCCCCCCCCCCCCCCCCGAGTTGCTGCTGCAGTTGGGAAATGTGTTGGGTGAGATGTGTGGAGACTGCTCACATCCTGTCTCTGCCCAGACTTGTGCCTGGTTTTGTCATCCGACGATGGATCTTGCCAGAACAGTTGTTACTGGGCCTTTGTCTGGTTGGGATCTTTAATTCCTGTGTTCCATCCATATTTATCAATCATCATTCTCCTGGGCGGGAGAGCTGGCTTTCCTCCTGCCTGTGGTCGGTTCTCACCTGGTCAGGGCGGCCCGAGTCCTGGGTTACAGGTGGCACCGTGGCCCCTGCCATTCGTGCCCATCCTGGCAAGCACCCCCCCCCCCCGTTGGCTGGTCCCTCTGAGGCGCTGTGCCCTTTTGGTGGCACTTCTGAGAGGGGCTGCCTGGGGCAGGCTTGGCATTTCCTGGGGGGCAGAGGAGAGCTCTCACGTGCCGACTGTGCCCTGTGGTGCGGTGCGGTGCGGAGGGTATGGTGGCCTGGACGTCATCTGTGTACGTGCTGGTGCCTTCAACAGAAGCTTCATGAGGTGACCTATATGCTTTTTTTTTTAAGCAATTGCTACATCCAGTGTGGGGCTTGAATTCGCCACCCCGAGGTCGAGTTGCATGCTTCTCCGACTGAGCCAACCACGCACCCCTCTGCCTCATGTTTTAGTGTCCTGATTATGACCCACCTTGTCGAGTTCTTGGCCCCCTGGCAGGTCAGGACTTGCTGTGTTAGATGACTAAGTGTCCCATCCCCAGGCTGGACGACTGCGGCCTCACGGAGGCGCGGTGCAAGGACATCCGCTCGGCCCTCCAGGCCAACCCCTCGCTGACCGAGCTGAGCCTCTGCAACAACGAGCTGGGGGACGCGGGGGTGCAGCTGGTGCTCCAGGGCCTGCAGAGCCCCAGCTGCAAGGTGCAGAAGCTCAGGTCTGGACCTACTGGGTCAGCCCGGGGAAGGGGGGCTTGCACGCAGCTCTGGGGGCCCCTCCCGCCTTATCTCAGGCCCCTGTTCCCTTGTGGGGTCTGCTCTCGCCATAGCCCTGCCTGCCGTTCCTGGGCTTGAGCCCAGTGTCCTCTAGGCTCTGACACACGTCCCCTCCTGCCCTCTGTCCCTGGCCTGGAGACCCCAGAGCCCCACCTGGAGGAGGAGCAGGGCCAAGCCCAGGGGTCTCCTGTGGGCACGGGGTTTGGCGTGGGGAAGTGGTGGCTCTGTGTCTGCCTCACCCCGGCTCCCAAGGACAGAGGGGCAGTTTCCCGGGGGCTGCAGCCTGGCTGGTGGGGACCCTGCTGATGGCCGGCCGGGTGTGCTCCAGCCTCCGGAACTGCTGCCTGACGGACACCGGCTGTGGGGTCCTGCCCGATGTGCTGTGCTCGCTGTCCACCCTGCGCGAGCTGCAGCTCAGTGACAACCTGCTGGGGGACGCAGGCCTGCGGCTGCTCTGCAAAGGACTCGTGGACCCCCAGTGCCACCTGGAGAGGCTTCAGTGAGTGTGACCTGCCACCCAGGCCACCCCCAGCCTGCACCCACCCGTCACTCTGGTTTTGGTTGAGGACTTGCCCCGGGGAAGCCCTTGCCTCAGCGCGTCGGCTGCAGGGAGCTTTGAGGGGGGGGCTCTTGGAGACCTGCTGCCGGCGCTTCTGTGTGACGCTGGGGGCTGTGGCCCAGCAGCTGGAGAGTGGCCCCACATCCAGTGTGGGGCGGCCTGGCCACCAGAAGTGCGCTGATGGTCTCAGCAATGGAGGAAGGAAGCCAGACCCAGATCGATAGACTGGCATCTTTTTTCTGGTTCCAGTGAATCCCAGGCTTGGGGTGGGGCTGGTGGTTGGCAGCCGGGTTCCAGGAGGCCCTGAGCACCCACCCTGCAAGGAGATGGCCCCTTAGCCACTGCTGTGCCTGCCCGGCAGCCCGGGGTGGGAGAGGAGACCCAGACCGAGCTCCCTTGGCCGGAGTTCCCGACACCTGCCTGTCCCCAGGCTGGAATACTGCAACCTGACGGCCGCCAGCTGCGAGCCCCTGGCTGCGGCGCTCAGGGCCCAGCGGCACGTCAAGGAGCTTGCAGTGAGCAACAATGACATCGGCGAGGCTGGCGTGCGGGCACTGTGTCAGGGCCTGGTGGACTCTGCCTGCCAGCTGGAGACACTCAAGTATGTGCAGGGGAGGGCTGGGGAGGGCTGGGGGGGGCGGGTCGTGGGGGCTTCCCAGCCCAGCCGGCCCCCCTGTCCTCCAGGCTGGAGAACTGCGGGCTCACATCCGCCAGCTGTAAGGACTTGTGTGGCGTCCTGGCCTCCAAGGCCTCACTGCAGGAGCTGGACCTGGGTGACAACAAGCTGGGGGACCAGGGCATTGCCACACTGTGCCCCGTGCTGCTACACCCCAGCTCCCGGCTCAGGGTCCTCTGGTGAGTTGGCGCGCACCCTGCTTTCTCAGAGAGCCATGGCCCCGGCAGGCGGGCAGCATCTGAGAAGACTGGCTATGTGTCCCCCGGCCCTATAGGCTCTGGGACTGTGACATCACCACTGCGGGCTGCAGAGACCTGTGCCAAGTTCTCCGGGCCAAGGAGAGCCTGAAGGAGCTGAGCCTGGCGGGCAACGCGCTGGGGGACGAGGGTGCCCGGCTGCTGTGTGAGAGCCTGCAGGAGCCGGGATGCCAGCTGCAGTCCCTGTGGTGAGCGCAGCCCGGCAGTGGCCAGGGGACAGTAGGCCTGTGAGGAGCATGGTGCCTGCGGGGACCTGATGGATGACAGTGGTGCTGGGGCCCCGGGGCGCAGGGCCCAGGTCAGCCTCTGCGCCTGTGGGCAGGCCAGGCATGCGGGGTGGGGGGGGGGCGCAGAATGTCCTTGGAGGGCAGCTGTTGAGGGGCTCCGGCCAGGCCCTACGTCTGTCTCTCTCCCAGGGTGAAGTCCTGCGGCTTCACGGCTGCGTGCTGCCCCCACTTCGGCACGATGCTGACCCAGAACAAGCACCTCGTGGAGCTGCAGATGAGCGACAACAAGCTGGGGGACTCCGGTGTCCAGGAGCTCTGCCAGGGCCTGAGCCAGCCCAGCGCCACGCTGCGGGTGCTCTGGTGAGCGTGCACGGTGCGCCGGCCGCGGCTCCGTCTGCCGGGTCCAAGTCGGGGGCCCCCCTCTACTCCTGATGGCCACGTCCGGCAGCTCCCAGAACTTGCGGGCTCCTGGAGGCCTGGTGGCACCTGCCTTGTGCACCAGGACCCTCGGCTCCTGCTCTGTACAGCTCTGCCGCGCCCCAGGGTCCCCGTTCCTTCGTCCCGCTGGACGCCTGCTTGTGCTCCTGTCATGCCTCTGATGTTTCTAATCTTGGTTTTCTTCCTGGAGCTGGGTCTCCCCGACGACCTGCAGCCTGACGCTCCATTCTTTTTCGTGGTTCTATTCTGAGCTCTTTCTGCTGGTCAGCTGTTTGTGCTGTTGTAGGTCCCGGCTTTGTTTTCAGCCTCTGGATCTCTGCTGCTCGCTGTGGCTCCGGGGGGTGCCTGGCCATGCCGGGCGGGGCACAGGTGGAAGGTGGGGCTGAGAAGCCCTGGACAGCGGGCCCTGTAGGCGGAGCCCGACGGGGGCCCCTGCTTTTCTATCCGTTAGGCCTGGTCTATTGCCGGCTCCTGGGGGTGCTCTGGGGGCCGGCAGGGCAAGGGGTGTGGCTCGGGTTCCCACAGACTCAGGTCAGCCTCACCAGTCACACCAAGCAGGGGGCCTGGGGCTGCCGGGGCCTCAGTGCCACCCAGCACCTAGGTGTCCTTGCTCTGGAGGCCGGAAGTCTTTGTGTACTCTGTGCCTCCGGTCACGCGCCCCGGCCCCCCTGCCCCCCGGCCCCCCCCACCTTTGGCCTCTGGGTGCCTCCTTGGCAGCCCAGCCAGGCTCTAGCACCTGGTCATGAGCAAGCAAGTGGTTGTAGGAGGCCCTCTGGTGCCCGAGTTGGCCCCGGGGAGGTTGTGGCCCTGCGTCCAGAGTGTGCCCGCCTCGGGCCAGCCTGACCACTCTGCTGGAGGGCAGCTGTGTGCACCTGCCTTCCACGTCTGATGGGGGATCTGCCGAGGGCCAGCTGCTGGGTCGGAGCCGGAAGTGCTCCCAAGCTCGAGGTTTGGGGAACGGCTATGACCCCGAGGTCTCGGTGCACTGTGTGTACACATGCTTCAGGGCTCCGTGGACAGACATCCTGGTGCGTGGACACCCCCGCCACCACCCTCTACTCTGTGGCGGACCCCCTGGCCTGACCTGCCCCCCCCCGCTATCTGCCCAGGCTGGGGGACTGCGACGTGGCCAACAGCGGCTGCGCCAGCCTGGCCGCGCTCCTGGCGGCCGGCCGCAGCCTGCGGGAGCTGGACCTCAGCAACAACTGCATGGACGACCTGGGCATCCGGCGGCTGATGGAGAGCCTGGAGCAGCCTGCCTGTGCCCTGGAGCAGCTGGTGTGAGTGGGGCGCCGGGCGTGGGGGCGGGAGCCGGGGGATGGGGGCCTGCAAGGCCGTGACCCCGCCTCCTCTCTGCCCGCGTAGCCTGTATGACATCTACTGGACGCAGCAGACGGAGGACGCCCTCAGGGCCCTGACAGAAGGCAAGCCAAGCCTGCGGATTATCTCCTGAGAGGCCTAGGGCGCCTCCTCCCTCCAGGCCTCCGGGCTGAGAACGAAGACGCTGTTCCCGTCAACGGGCTTCTGCAGGAGAGTTTGAGACGCTTTATTAAAGCACTTTTTTTGGCAGGAGTGCTTGTCCTTGTTGGGTCCCCACCAGGCCCGCTGTCAACGTCACAGTGCGGCGCTTCTCTTTGGGCTCCCCCACTGGGTTCGTGCGGCGGCCTCCGTCACCCCCCAGAAGCAGCTCCCGGGGGCCGACCCTCTGCACATCTGCCCAGGCCGAGCAGCTCCTGCCTGCCCCCCCGCCCCCCCGCCGGCCACACCTGCGTTGGGCACGTGATCCCCAGGGGCGGGAGCTAAGGACCTTCACCACTGCTTTACTTGTTCTGTCTGCTCTTGAAGAGGACCCTCTGCCCCTCCTCCCGGCCTCAGGCCCAGGGCCTTTGAGTTTCCGACTCCATGTCCCTCGAGGGCCAATCCAGTGACCTCCGGCCCCGCTCACACCCCCAGGTCTGCCGGGTCAGATGAAGCCTCCCCAGGAAACAGCGCAGGGCTGCCTGCTTGGACCTGCCCCTTCTCCGCCATCTCGGGGTCGTGGGATGGTCGTCCTTCACATGTGCCGTCAGGGAGCAGATGGGGATCCAGTGAGGTGCAGTCAGGGCTTCTGAGTGGCCGGCGGCCCACGGAGCAGAGGAAGGCACTGTGATGCCTCTGCCGGGCCGGGGCCGTCTGGGTGCTGAGGGCTCGTGCGGCCCCGAGGCCGGCAGGCTGACGGTGCAAAAGGGGAGGGGACCGGCTGCCCAGAGCAAGCCCAGCCACACTGGTCAGGCCCAGGAGCACATGTGTGCACACACCACACACACACACACACACACACACGCACGCACACACGCACAAGCCTGGGTCAGCGGGCACCTGTACCCTGCAGAGCCCAGCCATGTGCATGGGAGAAAGGGAAAATAAAACTGCAAGGGCTGAGGCCTGTCAGAAGGTTCCAGCAGGCCTGGGCTCTGGGCAGTCATGAGGTGCATCAGTTTGGGGCTGGCACCCCCTCCCTCTCGGGCTCCGCAGGCCCTGGCGGGTCTTCTGGTCCAGGCAGGTGTCCATCCGCGTCGCCCACAGCTCTGCCCTGGTCACCCCTGCTCTGCTGCTTTTGCCGCCGAGTCTCCTTGTACCTCAGGGTGATGTCCCTGGGGACAGTGGGGGCCGTGTCACCGCCAGCCACAGGGATGCCCACAGAGCCAGAGGCAGGGGCTGCAAGACCAGACGCCAGCCCAACACAGCCCTCACGCTGGCGCCAA
>PISW01006507.1:0-107837 GCA_004023785.1 Mungos mungo
ACCTGCATGAGTAGCCCGTCTCCTGGCTTATATGCTTTCCCATCTTGTTAGCTTGGGACTGTGATGGAGTCTGGCCATGGATTTCTAACCCTGCCCCCCAAGGTGAGGCCCCTAGATTGCGGGGGAGGGGGGTGGTGAGTACTAGGGGGTGTCCATCCAGGTTTCCTCTTAATGAAAATGGGGCTGTCGTGAGCTGCAGCCATTTGCTCAAGGCCTCCGCAGGAGTGGGAGGCAGCGGGATTCAGAGGAAATAGTGAATCAAAGGGACTCCAAAGAGGGCCCATCTCCAGTGACAGAAGAACTAGCAGCCCGAGAGTAAATCCAACCCCTGCTAATCCTGTTTGATGTCTCTTGGAATGATGCAAGTCATTGAGACTCTCCAGCCTCCCTGTAATTTAATTCTCCCACCACTCTGGAGTGTGTGTGAGAGAGTGAGCGAGGGGGGCAGCTCAGCTCCTTTCCCCTTTCTCGCTGTTTTCCAGCCAGTGTAGCTTTTGGATTTGTTTCTGGTGCTCGGGTCAAGACCTGGGTTTGGGTTTTTTTTTCCCCCTCTCTATTTATAATTTCACAGTTGCTATTTTGGGTTCTGCTTAAGGGAAGATTGTGTCCACCCTAAGGACCATTCCCGGGTGTGTTTCCCGGGTAGGTTTCCTCCTCGGCAGGTGTCGAATTGAGTTCTTCAGATCCCCAAGTAGCTCTTGGGCAGGAGGGATAAAAGCTATTTTCGGGCAGTCACTGAAGTGGAGCTGTTAATCCTCTGTGGGTCTCTCTAGTTAAGAACACTTAGAGATTAACCCTTTCCTTGCTGTGGGGCGGGGTGGGGGGTGGGTGCAGCGACTTCTCCACAGTTTGGGGAGGGTTGGGACAAATTCAGTGTGGCCACAGAAGGTGGGAACGTGCAACCCTCGGTACAAAGGCAAAGATAATAGCCGCCTTTTGTTGGGGACTTACAGCAAGCCAAGCCCTATGTTGAGCCCTTTGCATACCTGACTAAAATAATCCTTCACAACAAGCCTGTGAGGTAAGTATTTTTAGCTTTACAGATGAGGAAACAGGCTAATAATGGAGAAAGAACGCAGTTTCTATAGAGATGATGTAACACCATAAAAACTATTGTTTCGTCAGAGGGCAGCAGGCACCGTGGCACACAACAGGACAGGCAGGCTGGAGAGCAGTTGGTGTGCTGTCAGCTGCCACCGAGGGCCCTCCAGAGTTTTTAGGAAGCATTTGTGGGGGGGGTATGGAGCCTTGTAACAGAAGAGAGTCAAGTGCGAGAACTCGGGGCTGGGCTCTGGCGCCGGAGGAAGGGGGCGCGAGGGCTGCTGGCCGGAGGGGGGTGCGCTGGCGGCTGATTGGGAGGGAAAAGGGGAAGGCTGCATTCTGGGGAGATGTGGCGAAGGGAAGGAAACTCACTCAGAGGCCTGAGAAGTAACATTAAAGGGGGGGAAAAAGAAGTACTGCTCGGGCCCTGTGCGGAAAGGAGGCAGAGACTGTGTAGGCCTCAGAGACGGCACTGTGTGTGTGCACGCGCTCTCTGTCAGACCCCTGTCCTCCGTGAGACCCTTCCAGGAGAGGAGAATGTGTCATTGTTGTAGGAATTGAGAAAACTGAGATTCAGAGAAACAAAGTAACCTGCCCGTGGTGTCACAGCCGGTAAGTGGCAGCTCTCCTGATAGCAAGTCCAAGGTTCTTTCCACACTGCCTCCCTCTTCAGATTGTGCGCCGGAAGGGATCTTTGGATGAAAATATACCGAGTGATACCAGTAACTGGGAGGGATTGATTGTGTTTGTTTTATGGGAACAGGTTCCATCAGCTTCTCTACAGTGGTTAAGGTTAGAGTGTGAGACCAGAAGAGCGGCTTTGAAGGAGAAGCAGAATTCTTTCAGTTTTGCCCGGGAAGAAGTCTGAAGGAGACAGGCCCAGGAATTTTCCTGGAGGAGAGGAGTTTGCAAACAAAGGACAGAAGGAGAAAGACTAGGTTCCCAAAAGGGTTCCCGAGGTAACACTGGCAGTGTGTCGGTGACTATAGGTAAGGGCTTCAGCCAGGCCTTTTTAAAAGGATAGGGGAACTAGGCTCAGGGTGTTGGCTGTTTTCTTTTTAAGGCCAATGCTCCATTAAACGCAGATCAAGGCAAGCACATGGCTGCCTCCCTACTTGGGTCTGTCATTACAACCTTGTGAGCTCTCCTTAGCCACCACCAGCCTCTTTCCTAGAAGCCCATTACTCACTCTTTCAGAAGCAGCACACTAAACTGCTCTGTCTTGTTTGTGCTTGTTCAGGAGAACAGAAGAGGTGTATGTGTGGGAGGTGGGGGACATACTGTTCTCTTTCTGAGTTTGTGTGGAATTTCCAGGGCTCGGCTCCCCGCTCACGTCGGCCGGAGTGATGCAACCTGCTTCTCTCTGGCTGCTGTTCCCAGCTTTTCAGAGGCTGGGGCGCGTGGTTTGGGATAGCAGGGGGGGATCGGAATTTGACTTTGAGGGTGGGGTAAATTCCCTCCAAACTAGATGTTCGAATTCATGCTTGCTCTCTACCCACTTCCAAGGTGCGTAGTAATCGCTGGTATTATAAACAGGTAATTCCACCCTTGAGGAGGAGGAGGGACCTCACCCATGAGAGGCAGACGTCCGAGGCCTTTGAGATTTATAGTGAAGCAGGCAGATAGGCCACGATGACTCGAAGGCTCAAGTGGAACTAGTTTTTAGCGCTGCCTACCCTTCCCCAGCATGTGACTCATGCAAAATGCAGCCACCTTTGTGCAGATCTTTCTAGGCAAATCTCCACTCGTGATGGGAAATGTTTGTCATATTACACTGCAATGTTTCTTCAACAAGAGGAATGGTTCCTGAACAGGTCGTAGCTCACGTTAATGATGAGCAAAGCTCTCTGGGGCATGAACCCGCTGATCCCATCATCTCGTTCACGGCCGGTCTGTTAGATGAATGGTCACTGTAAGCAGCAGGTGCTAATGAGCTGAGCAAGCATTCTGTGACCCACAGCTGTTTGTGCGGTTGGAGCCCTCCCCAGATTCTCGTGGACAGTCCCCACTGTCCTTTGCTCCCTTCACATGGGAAAGCCTCATGACCAAATTTTGGCATGACCTCTTTAAAAGGAATCCCCCTGTTGCAGCAAGTTGCTTTGCAGTTGGTAATCTTAGTGTGAATGTGGGTCTGCTGTCCCCCTTTTGAGAGTCAGTACAGGAACTCCCATCCTCTCTGAATTGATGTCAAGAAAAAAGTTTTGTCATCTTTGCTCCAGTTTTCCCCTTTCCGACATCCCTCCTTTCCCCCTGCTTCAATAAGAGAAAGGATCAGACTTCAAGATATTGGCTCCCCACTTTGGAAGGGCTGTGACCCAATTTAAACCAGAACATTGTGAGCCTAAGTTAGCCTTGAATCAACTTGCATTCAATGACTAATTTACTCATGGAACCATAAGAAAGTTGAGAGTCCTTTTCTAGATGCTAAGTGTACGGAAATGAAAGAACTGTGATCTGAGCCTTCAAAGAATCAGTTTGGTGGGGGAGTTCTAATGCGAGTATGCTGCCTGCTCACAGTGGAGACATGTAGCGTGTGTGCTACAAGGGTTTGCAGGAGGGCCGCTCGGCACGTGGGGTGTCGGACAGGCATTGCTAAAGCAGCATGGCCTGGGAGACCCAGAGAGGTGGTGGAGGGTAGGATGGGACCAGGACCGGTTTTTTAGGTGGAACCTCTTACTACTGCTGAGAAACACATCTGGCTCGGGCTGTCTTTCCAGGGTGTAAATTTCCTAAGCAAAAGCTTCTCCTTCCTTCTCTGTTGCCTTTTGGGCATTTTATTGCTCTTTAGCACCTCCGTGAGGAGGAGGATTGTGGAGAGTAGTGTGTGAGGAGGAGGAGGAGCAGCTATCTCTAAATTTAGTGGGAAGGATACCAAAGGAAGTCGGAAGAGAATATTTGGAGTTTAGGGCTTTTACTTCCTCAGATTATCTCGTTTCTTATTAGCCTAGGTAGAAGGTAGTTACCATTAAGCACTTATTAGGTGTCCAGCCTGCTGCTGAATACTCTGTATTCATTAGCTCCTTTAATCGTCAAAACATTCTTGTGATATAGGAGATTATTAAACTCATTTTGTAAATGAGGAGACAGCTCGGGGGAGTAAGTAATTGGCTGAAAGTCACATGGCTTTGAAGTGGAAGGGCTGGGATTGGAACGGGATCTGTCTGCCTCCAGAGCCCATGTTTTCGTGGTATTGGGCTCCCTAACACCAGGTGTTCTGATGTTTCAGGTGGAGAGATTGTTTTCTGAAGGCTGCGTTGGAGGCTGTGACAGAGCAGAGAGCCTGTGTGGAGCTGATGGGGAGGCTTTCTGAATAACATGGCCCTTCGCCATTAGTCTTGCCATGACCACATTTTTCACCAGCGTCCCCCCCTGGATTCAAGATGCAAAGCAGGAGGAGGAAGTGGGCTGGAAACTAGTTCCCAGGCCTCGGGGCCGGGAGGCGGAGAGTCAAGTGAAGTGCCAATGCGAAATCTCGGGGACGCCCTTCTCAAATGGGGAGAAGCTGAGGCCTCACAGCCTCCCCCATCCAGAGCAGAGACCGTATAGCTGCCCTCAGCTGCACTGTGGCAAGGCTTTTGCCTCCAAGTACAAGCTGTATAGGTAGGTGATGTTCCCATACCTCTTCCTGCCCTGAGGTTCCCAGAGGACAAAGCCAGAAAGACTCCACTGAGTGTGAGGCTTTATCTGTGACAGAAGAGTAGAAGTTTACTGGCCCATAAGTGTACCCTGAACACCAACGATTTGAAATCACTCACTAAAAACTACTGGTGGTATTTGTATTCAGACACTAGACTCTGATGGGGAAATATCAGTCATGAACAAACCAGATTAAACAATGCTTTCAATACTACTTTCCCCACCTTTGCCACGTCATCTTAGCAAGAAATTAGAAATCAATCTTAACTGTAGAAGGAAAAAGAGACCCTCTGGTCCAATCTGTAAATTTTAAAGTGGAGGCTTAGAGTGGGGAAGTAACTTACCCAAGGTCCCGTAGCATCTTTGGTCCTGCAGTGCCTCTTCTGAACCAGGCTGTTACTCACGTGATGACTTCTGTCTCTGTGGAATCTCTGGTGTCCTCTGGGTCAGCAGCTTTCCTGAAACTTGAAGCCCAAGAGCCCTACATAAAGTGAAATAGAATGTGAAAGTGCTAGTATAAAGTAGATATGGCAGAGCAGCTTGGAAGGGAAGGGGCCTTGCTCAAAACTGATTTTGATTTTATCCTTGCCTTCCCCTCAGAGAAACAGGAATATGCCCTTTACAAAATGAGACAGATGACCTGATGCACACTGCTTCGTCCACTCATCTAGCCAACTATCATTTATTGAGCTCCTGCTATATACCAGACATGGTGTTCAGTGCCAGGGCAGAGTAGTGAGCCAGTCATATGGGAGTGCTCCTTGAGCCTATTATCTTAGTAGTGGGGACAGACCACAAACTAGTAAATACATGAGCAAAATGACCAAAGAAAGCCTCAGTTCTTGCCTGGAAAACAGTTGATAGGAAGGGACTAAAGCAGGTAACAGGGTAGTGTGACCAGGCTTGCCCTCATGACAGTCCTGTGGTCCTCAGGAATGCTTTGATAACTGTGTGCTCCTGTGCCTTAGGTGGACTCCAGTTGGGGCCATTCTCTTAGACTTTCTTAGTGACAATCTGGGTGTCCGCAGGAGGCTGCAGGAAAGGTCCTAGTCTGGGAGGCAGGAGCTCTGAGTCCAACCTTAGTCGGCTGCATGAGCTTAGGCGAGTTACCAAACCTCTTAGTGCCTTGGTTTCCTCACTTCTAAATTGAGGGAAATGACTGTGGGTCCCTCAGCACCTCCCTCTCATACGTTACCATTTCTGGTATGGAGGCTAATAGTAGCTATTGGTGGTGTGAGCACTCACATGTAGCCTGAGGGTGATGGCCATGTTTGATACCTCCCAGGGAGGAAGGATCACTGGGTGCTCCACTAGAGACGGCCGGGGCATACCCAAGTAGAACCCAGGTTTCAAGGACTGTGTTCAGATTCAGCTTCTGCTACTTACTGACGTGGGTGGGGCTGTCCTGTGCTTCGGCCCCTTGTGGAAAACGAGGCTAATGACAGCTCACACAGGGCCTGGTAGATGGTGGGCCCGCGAAGCCTTGCTGAGTTGACTCTGGAAGTCCTGTAGAGCTCTGGGTTGTAACTCCTGCACTCAGAGCTGCTGTCCCTCCAGATGGGAGCGGGTAAACCAAGCAAGTGAGGTGCTATGCCATGGGGACACTTTTTTAAATGTTGCTGGTTTACACGGCAAACACTTTAGATGGTACAAATGAGCATTCAGTGAAAAATGAATTGTCCTTACGCTGGAAGCTACCATTCTCCCCAGAGGTATCCAGTGGGGTCAGTTTCTTGTGTATTGATGCTAAGACATTGAAATATGTATTCCCTTCCTTCTTTATTTTCACAAGGGATTGGATTACACACACTATATTGAACTTCCTTTTTTGATTTAACCCCTTATGTATAGTGTTCTTTAAAATTTTTTTAAATATAATTTTTTGAAAAGGAAATACATTTACAAACCAAAAATTCACAAGGTACCAAAAGGTATAAATGAAAATTCTCCATCACACCCATAAGCTTCTTATCTCTTCTCCCCATAGGGAACCAGTGTTGTTAGTTTCTTCTATATCCTTCCAGAAATATTTTTAAGCACATACAAGCAAATGTACATCTGTTTTCCCTCTCCATATGCATAGTACCGTTCTGCATGCACTTGTCCTGTCCCATTGCTTTTTACCACTTCATGTATCCTAGGAGTTTGTTCCCTGTGGGTACATATAAAGCTGCCTTCTTTCTTTTAAGTTGAGGCATTTTATGAACTTACTATAATTTATTTCACCAGTTCCCTATTGATGGACTTTAGATTGTTTTCTACTGATTTTTTACTACTACAAACAGTGCTGCAAAGGTTAGGAGCGCATATGTGATTTTGCAGGTGGGTGAGGGTGTTTATAGAACATAATTGGCACAGTATTCCGTTGCATGGCTCTCCTGTAATTTTGTATCTACTTCCCTGTTACTGGACACCCAATTGTCTGGGCAGCCCTTGTGATCTCCTTTCTTTTTCCTCTATTCTCCATCCCTACCCTCAGGCACATGGCCACCCACTCAGCCCAGAAACCCCACCAGTGTATGTACTGTGATAAGATGTTTCACCGCAAGGACCATCTGCGGAACCACCTGCAGACCCATGACCCCAACAAGGAGGCCCTTCACTGTTCTGAGTGCGGTAAGAATTACAATACGAAGCTGGGCTACCGGCGCCACCTGGCTATGCATGCCGCCAGCAGCGGTGACCTCAGCTGTAAGGTGTGCCTGCAGACCTTTGAGAGTACCCAGGCCCTGCTAGAGCACCTGAAGGCCCACTCACGCCGAGTAGCAGGTGGTGCCAAGGAGAAGAAGCACCCCTGTGACCATTGTGACCGGCGGTTCTATACTCGTAAGGATGTGCGGCGGCACCTGGTGGTGCACACAGGCCGGAAGGACTTCCTGTGCCAGTACTGTGCCCAGCGGTTTGGCCGCAAGGACCACCTGACACGTCATGTCAAGAAGAGCCACTCGCAGGAGTTGCTCAAAATCAAGACAGAGCCAGTGGACATGTTAGGCCTCCTCAGCTGCAGCTCCACAGTCAGTGTGAAGGAAGAGCTGAGCCCTGTGCTATGCATGGCCTCTCGGGACGTGATGGGAGCCAAGGCCTTCCCTGGCATGTTGCCCATGGGCATGTATGGTGCCCACATCCCCACCATGCCCAGCACGGGCATGCCACACTCCCTGGTGCACAACACGCTGCCCATGGGCATGAGCTACCCTCTGGAATCCTCACCTATCTCTTCCCCTGCTCAGCTTCCTCCCAAATACCAGCTTGGATCTACCTCATACTTGCCCGACAAATTGCCCAAAGTGGAGGTGGATAGTTTTCTGGCAGAGCTTCCTGGAAGCCTGTCCCTCTCGTCCGCTGAACCCCAGCCCGCCTCACCTCAGCCGGCGGCAGCTGCGGCCCTCCTAGATGAAGCACTGCTCACCAAGAGCCCCGCCAACCTCTCCGAGGCCCTCTGCGCTGCTAACGTGGACTTCTCCCACTTACTGGGCTTTCTTCCACTCAACCTACCCCCGTGTAACCCTCCCGGGGCCACTGGAGGCCTGGTCATGGGCTACTCCCAGGCCGAGGCACAGCCCTTGCTCACCACTTTGCAAGCTCAGCCTCAAGATTCCCCGGGAGCCGGCGGACCACTGAACTTTGGACCTCTGCACTCCTTGCCTCCTGTCTTCACCTCTGGCCTGAGCACCACCACCCTGCCTCGTTTCCACCAGGCATTCCAGTAGCCCCCAAGGAGGCCCTCAGCTCAGTCTTCAGCTCTGTCAGGGAGCCTCTGTACCCACCCCATCTGCATCCCCCGTGAAGGCAGCTGAGCTTTCAGAACTGGGTTCAAAAAGAAAAAAAATTCCAGTATCTATATGGAGCACTTGGTTTGGGGGCTCAAGCTCCAGGATCAGTTCCAGAAGGAGCCTTGAGCCCCAGCCCCATGAAAAGATCTCATACCATAGAACTTCAGGTATTTTTACTTTTACTTTTTTGATCTGAATCGGGAGCCACACGTAGCCCTCTCCCTCTCCAAAGCGTCAGAACCTCCTTCTCTTTGGAGAAGGAGGGAGGCCTCTTGGAGACACAAAGGGTTTCACTTTGGATGACCTCGAGAGAAATAGCGCAAGAAGCCCACCTTCTGGTCCCAACCTGCAGACCCCACAGCAGTTGGTCATGCCCTGCTGCAGAGGGTCACGTGGCTGCGTCACCTGCTTCCAACAGATAGGCAGGAGAGAGGGCCTCTGTTCTGCCCATCACCCCTGTCCCTCCTGTAGCAGCGCCTTCATTTCCAGTCAGTGTTGTCCAGCAACGGTACCGTTTACACAGTCGCCTCAGACACACCATTTCACCTCCCTTGCCAAGCTGTTAGCCTTAGAATGATTGCAGTGAACATTGTTTACACGCCGTGAATCCATTCCCACCAGTCCATTCCAGTTGGCACCAGCCAGAACCATTTGGTACCTGGTGTTAACTGGAGCCCTGTTTACAAGGCGGAGTCGGGTCTCACTGACTTCTCTTCACTTGAGGTCACATTTTTCCCCTGTGGGGAAATAAACTGACTTTGGACTGCTCCAGTCTCTGCCATCTTCCATGACTGTCTGTTCTGCCTTCCTCGGCAGTGTCTGCGAGACAGGCAAGAAGACTGGAGCAGATTTCTCACAGGTCTGCAATTCTGTTTTTCTCCAAGTGCATCTTGACCCCTCCTCCTCCTCTTGAAGTGGAGAGGGGAAGAAATGAAAGGCATGCCCGCTTCCATCTCCCCCATTCCCCCACCTCCACCCCCCAAACATTATGAGCTGTTATAATAGTCTTGGAAGGAGGGACTTGGGTTCTAAACTGGTTGGATAGCAAAGGAGAGGGTGTGAACCCCTGACTTGTCTCTCTCCTGCTTGTCCCTTTCCCAAGAAGTTGTGGAATTGTTGGAAGATGAGTCTTTAGGAAGTTAGGGCTGGGCAGATAGTTGAGTCCTAACCTGTGGGTACATCATTGGCTCCCATGCCGACCTTTACTCTTATCCACAGTGTACCCTCTCCTCTATTTTGCAGTTACTGTGGACTCAGGGCCACTGTGCATAGGCCTCTCTGCTCCCCATCAAAGAAATCCTACCTTCCTCTTGTGGCCCCCTCAATTTGCCCTCAGTACTTAGCAGGGTTTCTTGCAACAGATGACTCCTTTTCTGGCTTGTGGGCGCCCTGCCACACAAGGCACAGCGCCTGGCCAGCCGAACCCCATCCCTGCTTCACTTCTCAGTTCTGCACGGGCTTTACTCTCGCCACGCACAGAAGGGAGGCAGCTCAGGGACCACCAATGAGGGACCCTCATGAGACACCTCCACTCTGATTCAGAAACACACTTCTACCTCTTTACTGTTAACTTCTACACATGTAGCCAGTAGTTTCTGGGCGCTTATCTCAGTGGTGCCTCATGCTGGCTTTTCCACTAGGATTTCAGGACAAACTACCAAGGAACTGCCTCGGCCTCCACCCAGTCCTCACACACCCTTCTACCCCTTCCTTCTAGAAATCACTTTGCTTTATCATCAGGAACTGAGCAGGTCCAAGACCCAGGCTTTTGCTTCAGCCCAGGCCAGTACTCTTTGAGGTGCAAGCCTTAAAATGTAGCTCCCTGGTCCCTGATGGGAAGCAATGTGGAGTGAATAAGCATGTTTTGATTTAGGCAGGGTAGCTTGGGATACTTTTGGAAAAAACAAAACAAAACATTAAAATGTCTGGCAAGGTTAGGATCAGACTAGGTGATTTGCTTCTAAAAATTCATTTCAGTGAGTCCCAGGGACTAATTAAGGTTTATTTTTAAAAGCGTCCACCTTGGTACGCAGCCACCTCCTGCATGCTGTGCATGTTATTGGGACTCGTATTACAGGAAATGGCACATGAAGATCCAAGCAGGACTCTGTGCTGCCATTCTCCTTATTGTCTCTGGTCTTCATCTCTAGACCCAGCAACCCTTCACCCGCTCCCTGTCACCTTCCCTGCACCCGTTGTTTATAGAGGCAAGTGGGTCTCTGGCCATGGAGTATAAAATCTCAGGCTTAAAGAGTCCACTTTCCCATGTCTGCCTTCTCCTGCCCCTTCCTGAATTCTCTCCCCGATTAGTGATGCTGGGAAACTCCTAACAGGCAGAGCAACTATTTAAAGCCTTGTAAGTGGGGCCTTGCCCCTTCCCCCCTCCCTCCTCCCATCCTGCCTCTCCTTTCCTCTTCTGTCAGTGCCCACACGCCACACAAGGAATTTCCCTCTCACTGTGAACTTTGCTGGTACAGAGGAACATCTGCCTTCACCTTTTTTTGGACCATAGCCACCCAGCTGTTTCTTAAACTTCCCTTCCCCAAATTTAAAAAGAAAAGGAAAAAAAAAAGCCTTATTGGCCTGGTTGTTTAAAGGATAAGAATAGCTTTATCCTACCTTCAGTACCAAACCCACTTCAGTACCTTTACTGAGGCCATGAGAGCCTGAGGGGTGTCTGCCCAGGATAGGACCGACCCATGGCATGTGGCAGAGACCAAACAGGGACCAGGAAAAAAGAGGTGATGACCCATTTCCCCGCCACTTCCTCTATCCTCCTTCAGTAATGAGTTGCCCCAAACAGGGGGCAGGCACCTCACATCCTGCACACAGCTGGTCAAGGTCGAGTGTGGTCCTGGGGGCCAGGGAATGACCTACCTGGCTGTGTCAGCTCAGGATCTGTGCACATCTTTTAAAGAGAGGAGAGGTGGGAAAAGGAGCACCAATGAATTCCCCCCAACCTTTTACAAATGGCATTTAATGGAAATCCGGGAAGCAGGTGTGATTAATTTTTTGCTCGTAGATATTGTCCTAAGTTGAGATTCTTCCATTGCCGTAAACTTCTCCTAGTAGTCTGAATCCTGCCCCCCTTTCTTTTTGGTAGCTGTTTTCCTCCATTCCCTCTACCTTCCCTCTTATCTAGGAGCTGTCTTTAAGCACGATTTTTTTTAACAGTTTATATTGTACAGGATCAATATTTTGCTTTTTAACAAGGATATTTATGTAATAAGAAACTTTGCCTTAGGCAGGTGTTGGCCAGAGAAGTCCAGATTCTTCTGGGACCTCACCCTGGCCTCTCCTGGAGCTCTGAACCTGCTGTGGAAGGAATTGGCTAGGACCTTCACCACTGGAGAGGAGGGTCTGTGGCAAGGGAAGGGGTGTTCTGGTTCTAACAGGAGGATTCACCATGATAATTTAGTGCCTCTGTGGAGGGGGCTGGAAGAAGTATCCCAGCCCAGTTTCTTCAGATGCAAGCTCACCTCCGTAGCTACCCCTCTTCCACTCTAAATATTTGGCACTAGAACTCCTGAGACACCATTTCTCATTTGCCTCCCTCCCTCCTGGTGATCAAGGCTTTGGGGCCACTCTTTCGTGACGCCAGATTATTTAAAGAGAGAAAAATACAAGACAAAAACCTTCTAGCACTTTGTAAACACAGTGAATAACCTCTTGGAGTATTTTTGGCTTTATATAAAACAAGGTTTTTAATTGTAAAATATAAGTGCCATTAGAAAATGCACAGGGCGTATCTTTGTTAAAGTAGATTTTTCAATGTTTTACAGAATTACATTTTCAAAAAAAGTTTTTATAATGAAGTTGTTTATTAAAAACTTCTGAATGATGCGTTTGGAAATTGTGAACCTATCTGATGGGGAAAGGGTTGGAGAGTGCCTGGGGAAGAGCTGGAAACCCCAGGCAGCTTTGGCATCCAAAGGGGTGGTGAGTGTAGGGCAGACAGTAGCAAGCCTCCACATGAGCACCTGCAGATTTTGTACTTTGAAATGAAAGATCTTGGTGAGGTAAGTGGCATCATATTATCACTTAAATTTGGATGCAGGAGTCAGAAAAATCAAATTGGCTTCATGAAAATTTCATGAAACTAAAAATGCCAGATGTAGCACAGTCTTCAGGATGAATCCAGCAACTCAGACGTGGCTGTTCATTCCTAATTCTCTCTGCTCTTTTGTGGAGTCCTGACTTCATCCTCAGGCCCTACAAAGTGGCTCATCCCTTTGTGTAGGAATAGAATGCTGCCGTGACTCCATATCTGTCATTCTCAGTGCGGACCAGGAAGAGAAAGGAGAGAGGAGTCCTTGTATTCACAGAAGCCCCCCCAGCCCCCAGTCATCTGTCTCACTGGCCTTGATAGGGCTCTGTGCTCTCCCCCAAACGGGCCAGTAACCACAAGGTTGAGATAGGAGCAGTTTCTCAAAGGAAACTGGGGCTACTGTTAGGATGAAGAATGGATACTAGTTGTCCAAGAAAAGACATGTCATCCATTGCCCACAGTGCACAGCTGGCAAGTGATGGAGCTAGGACCTGACCTTGTCATACTTGAGCCTACTCACTGGTTGATAAACTGTTGAAAGGCTGACATGGCTTCTGACCTTGATGCTTGGCCAGTCTCTAACAGGTAGTCCTCACCATCCTAGGTCCTGCAACTCGTATTGAGATGCTCCTATCCAGGGCTCAGATTGAGCTTGCTGTTCTGTGGTCTGGAGCCATTGTCCACAGCCACACAGTCCTGGGTCCAGCCCAGGAGTCCATGGGACGTTAACAACTGTTAACGTGTGTTACAGATGTTTTTTGTGTGTGTGTGTGTGCAAAGGCAGTGGCCTAGCCCTTCATTTCTTTGGCCTTCCATTTACGTAACAAAGATTCAATGCCCACCCCAATGGGTCAGATCCTTGGCTAGAGCCCCAAGGGAATACACCTTGCTCCCTAGGGAGTGTATATCCCAGGATGGGTCTGGGAGCCCAGAGCTACCTTACTCATTGGGCAGGAGGAGACTGAAAGCTTTCTGGAGGAGGTGGCAGGGACTTCCAGGTGGAGGGGGCACTGGTGTGTTGACCTCCATAAGCCCCAAGTGTGGGAGCCAAGACCACAGGAGTGCAGATGCATTTGCAGGATCAGGGCTGCATGGCTGGTCCATCCAGACTCTTATCCTATCCAGGCACATCCCCTGCACTTCAGACTGGAGTTTGCATTTGTGAAATGTCTGGTATAGAGCAAGAGGTGGCCCCTGGGCTGAAGGCAAGATGAAACAGTGTCCATCTTTCAGTCCACAAGCCCAGGAAGATGCAGTTTGTATATACAGATGCCATCATGCTCACAGTTGCCAGCGTTTGAGACCTTCCCTTGTCCCGGATCTTTGTGTTCCCGTTTATTTCTTCCTTTCTCCAGAGAAGTATTTCACGCACCTTCACGTGCCAGGTAATTGCCATCATCTGCGGCTCCCAGTTTGAGTCCGCTTAGTTTTTTCTGCATATGCTTGAGAAATTTACCCTGTGCAAAGCTGCAAGTCTCCTACAGCAGCCCCCAAACTGCAGTCGAGTGTGGGCACCAGGTGGCCCCCACTGTCCTTGCCGGGAAGCGTAATTGCCCAGCGTAGTGCCTGTGATGGAAAGTTCTATCTGTCCCTGACCGGGGTGTTGTTCCTGATCCTTGGTGGCCACTCCGAGCTGCTTCTTGCTTGGTCCACCCCTGCACTTCACCCCACCTCTACTGCCAGCGCCCTACTAATGTGGGGCCAGTTCCGTCAGGCGCTTGCGGTCGCATTCTCACCAGGCAGCCCGCAGCCACTCAGCCAGGACGGCAGGACCCTCATCCCCCGCAGCCAGGGTACCTCTGCGAATCACACCCCAAAGGAGGACGCGAAGAGCGGAGTACGTCCCCAGGAGGAGACCGGGCCTTCCCACCTCCCGCCGCGGTCCCGTAGCTGCCGCGCCGCCCCTCCCGCGGGGCCCGCGATGTCGCCTTTGCACCCCGATCCTCTCCAGGCCTGAGGCTCCCGCAGGTGACGGCGGACGGGAGGGCTGGGGGCCTAGAGCCGCCACGCCCCCACCGCCCAGCCCCCGCCCCCGAGACCGCCCCTGGGAAGCGGCTTAGTCGGACCGAGGACCCCTGAGACCTGCTGCGCCGAGATTGTGGGGGGAGGTGCGGGGGAGGTGGCGGTCGGGAGGCGGCGGGAAGGCCGAGGAAGTGACGCCTGGGCCGGGCGCCATCTTCCTGGAAGGGGCGGAGGAGCGGAGGGGCTGGTGGGGGAGGGGGACCTGGAGGTGGGAGCGGCGGTGCAGCAGGGCCCCCAAACCTGGAAGGCCCAGCCGCGGAGCCGCCGGAGGCCATCCAGTGGGACCTGGAGGCTGTGCGTGCCCAAGCGTATTGGCCCTACCTGCGGCTGGAGCTCAGGTTTGGGCGCATGCGCTGTCTGCACTTGGTCGGTAGGCGCTTCATCATCCAGAAGATTTTGGGCTTCTGGGTCATGCCTTTCTGAACCAACCTCATCTGTCAGCCATGATCAGCCTTCGTGATGAAGACGTGCTCTGGTACCTGGTGAATTTGGAGGAGAGGGAGCTCAGGCATGCCAGGACGCGCTGCAAGTTCAAGTTACGCTTTTGGAACAACCCCTGCTGGAACAAGGTGTTTGTGAAGGAGTGAGTGCAGATCCTCAGGACCGGTGGTGTCAGTTGCACCTCTCAAAATGATGGCACCCGGGCCAAGGAACCTCCTGTTCTGGTTCACAGGAACCGGGACACTGTTCGCAGCTGCTTCTGCTGGTTTTCACAGCACAACCTCCCGGAGACCAACGAGGTTGCCCAGGTTATTAAAGAGGACTTGTGGTCCAAACCCCTGTGGTACAACCTGATGGGGGATAACTCCCACCACCATTACCACCCCCCTTCCACCCCACCCCCCACCCCGAACCAGCAGAAGCCTAGCAAGGTGGCACACAGAGGCCCCTCCTGTGTCCTACAGGTTCCAGTGTGGCTAAGTCCTGCGCTAGGACCTGGCCCCTACATAACATTGCTTTCTTCCTCTTTGTGGACCTGTGCTTGGGCCACTGACATAACTCTGCTGTCTGCTTTCTCTTTCATGCACCCTGGCCCCTCTGAACATTCAGTGGACTCTGCTCCAAGATTGTGGCCTCCGTGGCCGAGCTCTTCTGTGTCCATGTGGCCTTTGGGCATCACATAGCTGTCACATGCCGCAGTGTCTACCCAAGCACCCAATGCTATAGCAGGTACTGCCATCATCTTTGCGGCTCCAGCCTACCTCTGATCATGGACTTCACACCCCACACTTTTTTTTTTTTTTTTTAAGTAAGCTCTATGCCTAATGTGGGGCTTGAACTCAGCGATTCTGAGATCAAGAATCTTATGCTCTCCTGACTGGCACTCTGTTCCCACCCACTTTTGACACAGGCACCCACAAGTCATCGCTAGGAGAACCAGTGCCTCTGGGGTCCACCGCTTCAAGGCCACACCACGTTGGGCTTCATATTTGTGCCTCCAGAGTACTGGCTGTGGCAAGCTGAGTCTCCCTATCCAAGAAAGGGATGCATTTGGTGCTGCCTGTCAACTCAGCTTGGACATTCCATAGCCTCAGGGCTTAGGACTGCAGGAGTTACAGGTCAGGCTACCCCAGGCTACAGGCTCCTGGGCACCTGGTAGAATGGGCACACGGCAGTAGACAACTACTGGGCATGGATGAGGTCCAAGGGCATGAAGCGGTGGGCAAGGCATTCTTTGTGCTCACGCTGCTTTTCTTACCCCGCCACTTCACGGCCTGCTGTCCACTTATCAAGATCTGTGGTATCCTGCCAGTGTTTGGCCATCACCCTTTCTGAGTTCAACCCAGGCTCCCACCACTGTTGCCTGCTCCCAGGTCTGTAAGGACCTCAACAGCCACCTGCCAATGCACAAGAAAAACCCAACTGCCTAGGAACTCTGCCTCACTGGCATATCCGGGCATGTGCTCAAGGCAGGGGCAATGGTGGGGGGTCTTTTCCAGAAGCCTACCTTCCTGAACCCCAGTCACTGGGCCCACAGAATCCAGCCCCTCCCTCATCCCGTCTCTGGGGGGTCTTAGGCTGCCAGGGTGCAGTACAGGAGGGGTGTTTCTAGTCATGGGACCGGTCTCTACCTGCCCAGATCTCACATTATTTCATTTTCTTTAAAATGACAGCTCAAAAACAAACAACTGAAGAAGCGAGGTTTTTAAAAACAGCTAAGGAGACCATAGACCCCTGGGCTGGATCTCTGCAGCCTCCTTTCCTATACCCGCCCGCCCGCCCTTTGGCAAGGGTCCCCAGGGGCAAGGGTCCCCAGGGGCGGGTCTATTTCATCCTTTCTTTTGTGCTGGGTTCTTTTACACCAACTCTAGCCCCAGGCTACGGGCTTCTCCCTCCACCAGGTCTAGCCCCCACTGCGGGGTTGTTTGGGTAGAAGAGCTGCCCACAGAAGGTCTTGCCTTCTGCTCTCCAGGACCTGGATATGGGGGGCAGAGGGCACTTGGCACAAAACACGGTGGCGGATGCTCTAGGCAGGGGGATCCAGTGGAAGCCAGAGCCAGCTGGAAAGGCAGGGGGGCTGAGAGCCCACCGGATGTGGGGAAGAGAGCCCCCTGACTCTTCTGAACTTTTCTGACTCACCAAGATGTTTTTGGAATGAGAAGAATGACTAACTGGACACTGCGACTTTAGAGGTTCTCTTGGCCCACGTATGACCTGTGAATGTAAAAAGTTAATGCTGTGCATTTTTCATTTCAGTGCTTCTAAGGAAGAAGACCCTATGCGTCTCCTTCCCCTTTTCCACCCAGTGGAGAAATTGAGCTGGCCAGGCCTGCTTGTTGCTTTTAGTCGGGAGCGTTTACAGGCTCGTCCCTGCAACTGTTCTACACCAGACCATTTGGACCCTCAGGTGGCCTTGCGTGGCTGTTATCAGGCTGTTGTGGCCTGTTATGATAGCCCCATACTCAGAGGTAGTATGAATAAGATGGGTTTGAAGGACTTACGACTAGAAACTGTCACCATGTTCTGTGAGGGTAACCTCCAGAAAGGCATCTGTGAGGTCTTGATGATTCTGTGGCCATGTTGTAACGGACAGCTCTGTAACTGATGTGTCTGCTTCTAAACAGAGAAATATTCATGGGGTGGCTTTATCCCATCAGAAGAGGATTCAGGGCACTTTTGTCTTCTGTCTGCATGATTGAAAAATAAAAACCTGTCCATCTGGGGAAAAAAGAATTTGGATCATATTATTCTCCAATCCAGAACCCTCCATTGGCAGAAAAAAAATAGTCCTCATTTCTTACCAAGACTGACAAAGCCCAGCACTGCCTGGCCCCTCCCAACATCTCCCACTGGTCTCCTCACTCCCCCCCACCCCCTGCACCGACCTCTCTGCTGTTCCTTAAACACACCAAACTCGTTCTGGCCTCAGGGGTTTTGAACTTGCCTTTCTCTCTCCACAATTGTCTACCTGCAGACATTCTTATCTTTGGCTCCATCAATTCTTTCAGGCCTCCGTCAAATGCCACTTCTCCAGACTGGCTTCCCCGCCTCGCCTGTCTAAAGGCATCTTCTACCCGCTTGTCTCTTCTCTCTCCCTTTGTGATCTTCCCCCCAGTGACGTGAGTCCCTGAAATGGTCTTGTTTTCTTCTCTTCTTTCTTCCACCTCTGACGGGCCCGGAGGACAGGGGCCTGTCCACATCTGCTGCTCTGGCCCGTCGCACCTCAGAAATCACTTGTGCGAGTGAGTGACTTTATCCAGTTGTGTCAGAGCGTATCCTGGGCCCTCACAGAACGAAGAATGAGGCATTGTTCCTCCCCCAAGGATTTCAGCTGGACGGAGAAGGCTGGGGGCAGTGCAAGGCGACCACGTAATTTGTTGTTGATGGCTCTGTAGCTCATGGGTTAGAGCACTGGTCTCGTAATTTGTTGTTGAGCTGGGACACATCTGGGGGCAAAAGAGGCACTAGTAACGACAATGATGCCAGGACAAGAAGCCTAACCAGTACAGAATGATCACCCCAAAGAGACTAAACCCAACCAAGTCGAGATTGGCAGGCAGCTCCCCCCAAGTGTGTGATAGAATGGAGGGCGGAGCCTTCCCTGAGGTTGGACACAGGAGCTGGGATTGGAGGAAAAGGCAACAACAGTTTAGGTAAAGTGGGGCTGGGGGAGGGAATTCCTGAGAGAGCAAATGGCATGAGCAAAGGCACTGGGGTAGAAGATGCGTGATGTGTTCAGGGCACAGCATGCACCCTGCGTGTGGCTGCTTGGAAGAGACAATGTTGGGAGGAGGGTAAGTTAAGGCCATTTTCTGGAAATAGGAACTTTGACTGCAAAGCCAAGGCATTAGCCCATGGATAGTGGGGAGGGATATTAGATGTGGTTTGGAGGTAGGAGAGTTCACAGGGCAGCTGGAGGCAAGGAGAGGGGAGTGTCTGCAACTCCAGCTCTCTGGTATCTTCAGTTTAACCTCAGGCTGCAGCTCTTCCAAGAAGCCCTCCATGATTGCCCTTGCCCACAACAATCTGCCACCTCCCACAAACAGCCTAGAACCCAAATTTTGGATACTAGAGCCTGGCTGGGTTACATCCTCTTGGTTTCTTTTTTGTGCCCAACACCTGTCCGTGATGCTCCCAGGGGACTTAGAGCGAGCCTCTAAACATCCTGGTGATCCTGGAAATTGGTGCCCCATGTTGTCTGCCTGGGGCACTGGTGGTTGGCATGTGCAACTTTGGCTCTTGGAACCCACATTTGGGCCCAGTTGCATCCTGTACATCCTCGGGCCCTAGACGACGGTGCTTACCCAAACAGGCATTTACCTGATCTTCCTGCTGGTGCTAGTGACACCCTTCTTTCACCCTGTGACTGACCTCGGCAAGGGGCTGTGGTGACCACGTGTCCCAGCCACCCATCTGGGGCATGAATCTTGTCCTCAGAACCCACTCCTGCTTGCTCAGTCATTCATGTATTGAGTCACGCATTTGTTTATTGATGCATCTTCGCACCCCCTCCATACGGGGCACTGGGGGCACAAGAGGGCTATTCTGATCTGTGCCCTCTGTGGCCTCAAGAGTCCAGCGGTGAGGCTGAAAGCAGTGATACTAACCACTGACATTTAGTAAGCACCTACTATGTCCCAGGAGCTTACGTGGATACAGCAGCCAGGGTAGCGCTCAGGACCAGGGTTGGGCCATGTCCTTCCTCTGCTCCAAACCCTCCAAAGGCTGCAAGCCCATGCAAGAGAAAAGACCAACATACTCCTCGTGACCCCCAAGAGCCTCATGTTGGACCTCTCGTCACCTCTCTAACATCATCTCCTCCGCCTCGCCTCCTCCAGATCACTTTCCAGCCATCTCCTGCTGGTCTTCAAACCAGGCTCAGAACCTTGCTTGCTCTTCCCTCTGTCTGGAACCTTCTCCAGACACTTGCATGGCTGGCTCGTGATTCATTAAGGTTTCTCAGCTCATCTGTTAAAATTTTACCTCTTCAGGAAGTCTTTTTGTATGACCCATTCTCAAAAGCACCATTGCTCTCCCTCCCTTTCTGTGGCTGGGATTTTGTGAGGGCGCTCACAACCACCTGACATTACATGCATTTATTCACGTAAGTGGCTGCCTTTTTCTCTCCCTATGTGAGGACTTGTTCTGTTCACTGCTGGATGCCCCTCACCTGGGATCAGTGAGTACTTGACAGCCTCGAGGTTTAGAAGGGTCTTCTAGATGGACAAGGGGAAGATGATATCCCCAGGGATAGGAGCTCTGTGTGGCCAGTGTAGCCGTTTTCCAGGCAGTGTCTGGGCCCATTCCCAGTCCCTCCTGCAGAGGTGCCTGCCTGCCTCACACACGCTCCCAGGGTGGAGGGAGGTCAGGGTGAGGAGGGGCCTCCTGCTCTTGGAATGGAGAGCACCAGGAGCTCTGACCTCAGGGCCTTGTTCACCTCCGCTCTCATGAGTCTGCCCAGCTTTGCCTGCCTGGGAGGAACTTTGGACAAGTTTTTACTATCAGAAAAATCTGTTCCGAAACTATTGCAATCAGTCGTTACCTGTAACTGCCCTGATTATGGTTTGGGGGACTTTGATTTTTTCCCTCCAAGGACATGATTTCAACATGAAAATTCAAGGAAGTCTCTGATATCTGCTTGCCCTTGCTCAGCAGAACTGAACATTGGCTTGGGTCGGTGAACTTTGAGGCCCCCACCCTACAAGCCCCCCCCCCCCCATCAATGCTGACTCAGGATCTCAAGGGCCGTGGTTGTGGTTGAGTAGGCACTGGGCAGCAGCCGGAAGGCAGGTAGGCCTGTGTGCTCTTGATTCCCCACTGTGTGGCCTTGGGCATGTCTTTCTGCAGGTTTTCAGCCTGTTTCTCATTTAACAAAGAATTTGGAATTCCTTAGTAGAGGAGAACGTTCCTTTAAGGTGCCCCACCTCCATTTACACCTCCAGCCCGCCAGGCGGCTGGCTCAGCAACAATGCTACTGGTTGTTGCACCTAATAGAAACTCTAACTTTAATTGATTTACACTCTTTTTTCCTTCCGTGGACATCCTGAGGTGAGCCGCGCTTTGGGGCTGTGGGATTCAGCAGCTCAATGATGTCTTCAAGGACTTAGGACTTCTCTGATCTGCGGTCCTGCCTGTTGGTTTCATCCTCAGCTTGGTGCAAAGACGGTAGCACTAGCTCCAAGAGTCCTTTTAGGAAACAGTAACTCCAGAGAAGGCTGATTGTGTCTTCCCATGACTCCCTGAAAGTGGAGAAAACCTTGGGGTGCCTGGGTGGCTCAGTCAGTTTAGTGTCTGACTTCAGCTCAGGTCACGATCTTGTGATTAATGAGTTCGAGCCCCACGTCAGGCTCTGTGCTGACAGCTCAGAGCCTAGAGCCTTCTTCAAATTCTGGGTCTCCCTCTCTCTCTGCCCCTCCCCGGCTCACGCTCTATTTCTCTCTCTCAAAAATAAACACACATTTAAAAAAAATTTTTTAATGGAGAAAACCTTTCACAGAAACTACCCTAGACTTTCTAGATCCTGCATTTAATTGTCCAGAGCTGGATAAGGACATGTTCACTCTTGAATGGGTTACTGGCAAGGGGGAGAACAGTGCCATGGCTTGTGCGGAACAAGCATCAAGGGGAAAGTGAGGTGGATGTCTGTCCACGATGTCCAGTGGGGTAGCTAAGATCATCAACCCTAGGAGCTCACAGTCGTAATTCATTCCTGGTATGGGATGCCCCCAATGGCACTTTCACCCCATGATGGCCCTCAGGGTTCCAGGGTGCTGACTTCTGGGCTAGCCCAGGTCCAAGGGTGCAAGGTTTCTGGACCTAGGGAGTTCCTTAGGTCTAGCCAAATCACTGCCAAACTAAGTTTCCTAAGCATTAGGGTCTTTAGACTCCCCTTTGGTAGGTGAGAAGGGGGTAAATGAGAGCCTACTGTGTGAGTGACCTTTTCACTTACCAGAACTGATACAGTCCTTCAGAGCCTCTCTGATCTTACAGGTTAAAAAAAAAAAAAAAAAAGCAGCACTAGACTTCTGCTTTTAGCCAAGATGGAATAGCAAGGATCAGACTTATCCTCTCACCTGAAACAACCAAAAAACCAGATAAAATACATGAGACAGTGGTTTTCAAGGCTCTGGACACTGACCAATTAGTAGTCATCAGAATACTAAGCAGCACAAGCATGTGAGGAAACTACCTGGGGCCAGATAAAGAACCAGCAGGAGGGATTAAAGGGACGGGGGCCTTGCTCACGTGAGTGGGGACCAGTGTCTATCCCCACAGCTATGGCACTGCGGAGGGCATCAGGAAGTACTGGGGAGAATACTGAGAAAGCTCTTGCCTTAATAGTGGCCAATAAGGGGTGCCTGGCTGGCTCCGTTGGCAGAGAATGTGGCTCTTGATCTCAGGGTCATGAAGTTCAAGCCCCTTGTTGGGCCTGGAGTCTACTTAAAAAAAAAAAAAAAGGCCAATAATTAGCCCTAGAGTGAGCGCTGCTCTGGAATCGCCTGAAAAAATCTTATGAGCAAGACTCAAAAGGATAAACTGTTTCTGAGTAACTGAACTGTCGCAGAACAAGGCTCAAGAATGTTTACAGGGTTGGGGCGCCTGGGTGGCTCAGTCAGTTAAGCGTCCATTTCGGCTCAGGTCATGATCTCCTGGTTTGCGGGTTCGAGCCTTGCATCAGGCTCTGTGCTGACAGCTAGCTCAGAGCCTGGAGCCTGCTTCGGATTCTGTATCTCCCTCTCTTTCTGACCCTCCCCTGCTCGCACTGTCTCTCTCTGTCTCTCAAAAATAAATAAGACACATTAAAAAAAATGTTTACAGGATTACAAAAATATCCAGTACCTAACGAGGTAAAACTCACAGTGCCGGGCATCCAATTACTGGGCCTATGAGGTGGCAGGCAGCATGACCCATAAAGAGGAAAACAGATCAGAACCAACCCACAACAGAGACGGATGTTAAAATGAGCAGATTACGGACATTAGAAGTTATAGCTGTATTTCAGGCATTTAAAAAGTTAAATAGACCCTCGCAAACACAGCAAACACGGTCAAATGAGTTTTGACAAAAGATGCCAACCATTCAATTGGGAAAGGACAGTCTTCAACAAATGGTGCTGGGGAAACTGGATATCTACATGCAAAAGAATAAAGTTGGGCCCTTACCTTATACCACATACAGAAATTAACTCAAAGCAGATCAGAGACTCAACTGTAAGACCTAAAACTATTAAGCTCTTCGAATAAAACAGAGGAGAAAGCTTCATGATGTTGGATTTGGAAATGATTTCTCAGATGTCACACCAAAAGCACAGGCAACAAAACAGATAAAATGGGGGGCTCATCAAAATTGGACTTTTGTATGTCAAAGGACATTATCAACAGAAGGGACAGAAAACTCACAGAATGGGGGAAAATGTTTTAAAAATCATATATCTGATAAGGAATTAATATCCAGAATATATAAAGAACTTCTTTAACTCAATAATAAAACACAAACAACTCAACTAAAAAACAGGCAAGGATGTGAATAGGTATTTCTCCAAGGAAGATATATGAATAGCCAATAAGCACATGAAGAGATGTGCGATATCACTCATCATTAGACAAATACAAATAAAAACATGAGATATCACTTCACACCCACAAAGATGGGTATTATCAAAAAACAGAAAGTGTTGGTGAGGATGTGGAGAAATTGGAACTTTCATAGTGGGAATGTAAAATGGTACGGCCATTGTGGTAAACAGTATGGTGGTTCCTCAAAAACTTTAACATAGAATTACCACATGAGGCAGTAATTCCACACGTAGGTTTATACCCAAACAAGTCGGAAAGTAGGGACTTGAACAGATATTTGTATACCAATGTTCATAGCATCATTACTCACAATAGCCAGAAAGTGGAAACAATCCAATTGTCCTCTGGTGGACAAATGGATAAGCAAAATGTAGCATAAACATACAGTGGAATATAAGCCTTAAAATGGAGTGAAATTCTGATACATGCTACAATATAGATGAACCTTGAAGACGTTTATGCTTAGTAAAATAAGCCAGACACAAATGGACAACTGTTGTGTGATCCCACTAAAGTAGTCAAATTCAGAGACAGGAAACAGAGTAGTGCAGTAGGGGCTGTAGTGGGAAAAGAATGAAGAATTGGTGTTCAATGAGTACAGAGTTTCAGTTTGGGATGATGAAAAAGTTCTGGAGATGGCTAGTGGTAATGCTTGCACAGTATCATGAATGTCCTTAATGCCGCTGGACTGTATACTTTAAAGTGGTTAGAATGGTAAATTACTGTATGTTTTGCATATTTTACACAAAAAGTTAAGTAGACATATGGAAGGCATAAAAAACACTGAAATCAAGTTTCTACAGATTAAAAAGGCAATGTCTGAGATGAAGACCATACTAGAGGGGATGAATGGCAGAGCAGACATGACAGAAGTCTAGTGAATTTAAAAGGAGAGCAACAGAAATGATCCAAAATGAAACAGAAAAAATAATTTAAAAAATTAAAGAACATCATGGGGTTGCCATCAGTGGTAGGACAACCCTAAATAGCTAACATACCGGACAATCCGAATTGCTAAAGGAGGTGCTCAGGCGGTTCAGGCAGTTCAGCATCTGACTCTTGGTTTCAGCTCAGGTCATGATCTCACAGTTCAGGAGTTTAAGCCCCACATTGGGCTCTGTGCTGACAGCGTGGAGCCTGCTTCCTTCTCTTTCCCCATCCCCCATTTGTACTGTCTCTCTCTTAAAATAAATAAATAAACTTGAAAAAAAAATTGGTGAAGGAAGGGAGAGAGATGGGGGTCAGAAAAACATTCAAAGATATAATGGTCTAAAACTTTCTGAACTTACTGAAAACAATGAACACAAAGTTCTAAGAAGCTCAATGTACTCTAAGTATAAGAAATATGAAGAAGACTACATCAACATCCATAATCAAATAGTTCAAAAACAGTGATACAGAAAAAGCAGTCAGAGAAAAGAGACTTGTTACACATAGAGGGAACAAAGACGAGGACATCAGATGTGTTGTTGGGAGTAATGTAAGTGGTAAAAGAGTGCAGAGTAACAACTTTAAAGTACTAGGAAGCCGGGGGGGGGGGGGGTTAAACTTGGAAACCTAGAATTCTATACCCAGCAAAAATATCTTTCAATATGAAAAGTAAAGTTGTTTTATTTAGACAAACACAAGTTAGAAGAATTAATCATTAGCAAATCCTCACTATGAGAAACCTTGAAGGATGTCTTTCAGGCAGATGGAAAATGAAACCAGATGGAAATTTGGATCTATACAACAGCATGAAGACTACTGGTAATGGTAACCACCTGGGTACTTACCTAAGATTTTTTTTTAATTTGAATTCTTTAAAGACAGTTGTTTATGTAAAAATAGCAACAGTATATCGTGGGATTTATAAAGTAAAAATGAATGACAACCATAGTATGAATGCTGGGAAGGGAGAAATGGAAGCATACTGTTTTAATGCTCTTATACTATATGTAAAGTGGTATAATATCACTTGAACATAGACTGTCATAAATTAAAGATATATATATATACAAACCCTTAAGTAATCATTAAAATATCAAAACAAGAAGGTATAGACAATGAGCCAATGAAGGATACAGTAGTCCTGGGGCGCTTGGCTGGCTCAATTGGTAGAACATATGACTCTTGATCTTGGGTTCATGAGTTCAAGCCCCATACTGGGTGTAAAGCTTACTTAAAAATATATAGTAGTCCCCTCTTATCTGCAGGGACAGCTGAGGTGGACAAGACCCCCAGCGGACACCTGAAACCATGAAGAGTACAAACCCTATATATACTATGTTTTTTCCTATACATACATACCCATGATAAGGTTTAATTTAAAGTTAGGCAAAGTAAGAGATTAACAACTAATAATAAAACAGAACAATTATAACAATATACAGGAATAAAAGTTATGTGATTGTAGCCTCTCTCTCTCAAAATATCTTTTTGTACTGTACTCACCTTCCTTTTTGTGATAATGTGAAACGATAAAATGCCTACATGTCGAGATAAAGTGAGGTGAATAGTGCAGCGTTAGGCTACCATTGACCTTCTGAGGATATGTCAGAAGGAAGATTATCTGCTCCCAGACCATGGTTGACTGCCGGTAACTGAAACTGGAGAAAGCAAAGCCACAAACAGAGAGGGGATGGGGGGACTACTGTAATTGATTTATCCAAAAGGCAGCAGAAAAAGAGGAAAACGGGACAAATAGGAAACAACTGGTAACTGGTAAGATTATAGACTTAAACTTAGCCAAATCAACAATCACCTTAAATGTAAATAGTCTTAACACTCCAATTAAAAGCAAAGATTATAAGGTTGGAAAAAAAGCAAAACCAAACTATATGCTGCCTACAAAACATAGTTTAAATATAAAATGCAAATGGGTTAAAAGTAGTTGGATAGGCCAACAGACACATGAAAAGATGCTCAACATCACTCATCATCAGGGAAATGCCAACCAAAACCACAATGAGATATCACTTCATACCTGTTGTAATGGCTAAAATAAAAAACACAAGAAACAACAAGTGTTGGCGAGGACGTGGAGAAATAGGAACCCTCAGGCACTGGGGGTGGGAATGCAAACTGGTGCCAATAGACAGTATGGAGTATCTTCAAAAAATTAAAAATAGAACTGCCTTATGATTGAGGAATCCCACTACTGGGTATTTACCCAAAGAATATCAAAATGTCAATTCAAAGGGATATATGCATCCTTATCTTTACTGCAGGATTATTTACAATAGCCAAATTATGGAAGCAACCTAAGTGTCCATTGATTGAAGAATGGGTAAAGAAGATGCGCTTATATATTATTCAGCCATAAAAAAGAACGAAACTTTGCCATTTGCAACAACATACAAGGATCTACAGATGCTAAGTGAAATAACCCGGTTAGAGAAAGACAAATACCATATGATTTCACTCATATGTAGAATCTAAGAAATAAAACAAACAAAGGAAAAAAAGAGGGAGAGAAGAACCAAAAACAAAACAAAACACAACACAGACTTTTCCCTATAGAGAACAAACAGATGGTTACCAGAGGGGAGGAAGTGAGGGGATGAGTAAAGTAGGTGAAGGGGCTTAAAAGTGCACTTAAATGAGCAGGCGTGTAATATACCGAATTGCTGAATCAATATATTGTACACCTGAAATGAATATAACACTGTACGTTAGTTGCACTGAAATTAAAAATAAAAGTTTAAAAAAATAAATTAAAAGGACAGAAGAAGAGATGCTGTGCTAACAGTCAAAAGAAAGTGGGATTAGCTAAACTAATATCAAAGTAGATTTCAAAGCAAGACTATTACCAGGAATAAATTCACCCAGAGGGCAATATGTACCTAAAAGAGTTTCAAAATACATACAGCCAAAACAGACCTGCCAGGAGAATATACACATCTAGTCAAAACTTTCAATTCCCCTCTCTCAACCACTGATGAAACAAGCAGGCAGAAAGTCAACAAGGGTATCATAGACTTGAACAACACTACCAACCAACTTGTCCTGATGGGCAGTTAGAGGACACTCTGCCTAGGAACACAGAATACCCAGCCCTTTCAAGGGTACACAGACCAAGACAGACCATATTTGGGGCCATAAAACAAGTCTCAATAAATTCAAAAGGATTCAAGTCATACACAGTCTGCCCATTATGATCTCTGCCCATTAACAGAATTAAATTCGAAATCAGTAATAGAAAGATGCTTGGAAAAAATCTCCAAGTATTTATAAACTAAATAATACACTTCTCAATAATGATTCAAAATAGAATCCAAACGGAAATGAAATTTAAAAGTTATCTTGAACTGAATGACAATAAAAACACAACATATCAGAATTTCTAGGATGTTTAAAGTAATACTTAGAAATTTAGAGCACTGAACACCCATATTAGATACACACATACATAAAAAGGGCCTCAAATAAATGACTCAGCTTCTATCTTAAGAAAGAATATGCGGCACCTAGGTGACTCCATCGGTTGAGTGTCTGATCTTGATTTAGGCTCAGTCATGATCTCATGGTTGTGGGATTAGCTTGGCATCAGGCTCTGCACTGAGTGTGCAGCTTGCTTAAAATTCTCTCTCTCTGCCCCTTCCCTGCTCACACACATGCTCTCTCAAAGTAAATATATAAACATTAAAAAAAAAAAACAAAAACAAGAGGGGTATCTGGGTGGCTCAGTCAGTTAAGTGTCTAACTTTGGCTCAGGTCATGATCTCATGGTTCCTGGGTTTGAGCCCCGTGTCAGGCTCTGTGCTGACAGCTCAGAGCCTGGAGCCTGCTTCGGATTCTGTGTTTTCCTTCCCCCCACCCCCCAATAATTTTCTCTCTGTCTCTCAAAAATAAAATACATTGGGGCACCTGGGTGGCTCAGTTGGTTAAGCCTCTGACTTCGGCTCAGGTCAGATCTCACATTCGTGGGTTCGAGCCCCACATCAGGCTCTGTGCTGACAGCTAGCTCAGAGCCTGGAGCCTGCTTCCGGTTCTGTGTCTCCTCTCTCTGCCCCTCCCCTTCTCATGCTCTGTCTCTCTCTGTATCAAAAATAAATAAAACATTAAAAAAAAAATAAAAGCACATCCCAGAAATATTAAAAAAATAAATAAAATACATTAAAATGTTTCTTTAAAAAGGAAAAACTGTCTTTATTTACAGACAACATGGGTATCTGTAGAAATCTGATGGGATCTACAATAAAAGCTACCAGAGCTTATAAATGAATTTACTGGCAAGGTTGTCAGGTTATAAGATCAATCTAGAAAACTCAATTGTATTCAGTTGTATAATGAAAAATCAGAAATAAAAAATACCATTTATAATGGCATCAAAAATATGAAACACTTAGGACAAATCCTACAAAAAGATGTGAAAGACCCAAACATTTAAAACTACAAAATATGGTTAGAGAAAATTTTAAATCTAAATAAATGGAGAGTTATACCTTGTTCATGAGTCAGAAGACTCATTATTAAGATGCCAATTCCTTCCAAATTGATCCATATTACTCCTGACTGAAATTCCAGCATGTTTTTTATAGAAATTGGTAATTTGAAAACTCATATGGAAGTCAAAGGGCCTACAAACCCTGAAAAAGAACAAAATTGGGGGACTAAGAACACCCGAGCCTAAGAATTATAAAGGTATTGTATCAAAAAGGGTGGTACTGGCATAAAAATAGACAGATTAATGGAACAGAATGGAAATTCCACAAATAAATCCACAAATATATGGGCAAATGATTTTTGTCAAAGGCACAAAAAGAGAAAAGATAACCTTTTCAACAAACGTTAAGAAAATTAACTTGGATCCAAACTTTGCACCATATACAAAAATTACCTAATAATGGATCACAGACCTAAACACAGTTTTGTGACAGTTCTAAAAGAAAAAACAGGAGGAAAATCACTGTGATCTTGTGTTAGATCAAGATGTCTTAGATATGACACCAAAAACCAAATCCAGAAAAGAACGAATTGATAAGTAGGACTTCCTCAAAATTAAAATTTTGTGTCTCTCTTTAAAAGACACTGCTAAAAGAACAAAAACACAAGCCAAAGACTGGGAGAAAATCCTTGCAAAGCGTGTATCTGGTAATGGACTTGTATGCAGCATATATAAGAACTCTCAAAAGTTGATAATAATAATTTTAAAAACCCAAGCAACTCAATTTAAAAAAAAAAAGGCAAAAGATTTGGACACTTCACCAAAGAAGATATATGAGTGACAGATAAGTACATGAAAAGATTCTACAGAATTTGTCACTAGGGATATCTGAATTAAAATCACAGTGTGATATAATGCACCTGTTAGAATGGCTAAATGTTAAAAAGATTACCCACAACAAGTATTAGAATATGGAGCAACTGGAATTCTCATATACTGGGATGGGAATGTAAAGTGACACAATCACCTTGGAAGAGGGCTGCCAAGTGTCGTTTACACACCCCTACCGTAGGATCTAGGCATTTCCCTGCTTCACTTATTCACAGCAACTTTATATGCAGGCCCTGACTAGAAACAAGCCAATTATCCCTCATTAGATAAGTAAACAGATTACGGTATATCCATACAAAGGAATGATGCTTAGAAACGAAAAGGAATGAACTACTGATATACATAACACCATGGATGAATCTCAAAATACTTCTGCTGAATGAAAAAGATTGGAGAAACAGCATACTATATTTATATAGCCCCCTAGGAAATGCAAACTATAGTGACAGAAAGTAGATTGGTGTTTTCTTGGGGACTGTTAGAGGCTAGAGGACAAAATTCCAAAGGGCAAAGGAAACTTGGGTTGATGGGTATGTTCATGGTCCTGATTGTGGTGTTAAATGGCATATATACTGTGGCTTCATTTTATAAATCTATATACACACACGGATATATAGTGCTTTTAAAAGGCAGTTATCGTAGTGGCTGGAAGAACATGTTTGGGAGTGTTTCACGGAAAAATACTCCAGCACACAGCTGCCACAGGACCCCCAGTCGGCTACCTCAGTTATCTCCTCTGCAAAAAGAGGCTAATAACAGAACATGCCTCGGGACGCCTGGGTGGCTCAGTTGGTTAAGCGTTTGACTTCAGCTCAGGTCATGAACTTGCAGTTTGTGAGCTGGAGCCCTGCGTTGGGCTCTGTGCTGACAGCTCAGAGCCTGGAGCCTGCTTTGGATTCTGTCTCCCTCTCTCTGCCCTTCCCCTGATCATGCTCTCTGTATCTCAAAAATAAATAAACGTTAAAGAAAAAAAAAAAAAAAAGAACATGCCTCAGAGAATCCTATTCAAGACTCACCGGCTAATATGTGGGGAGTGGGACAGCATCTGGAACACTGGAAGTATTCCATGAATGGCACCCAGCGCCCTACTCACTGCAGACGAGGAAACCAAGGCACAAGTGGAAGGAGTAGGGTATGAGGCAACTGTTGTTTTTGTTTTGCATCCCTTGTTGTGGGAAATTGTTCTTTCCACGCATTCCAAGGGATTCTGGTGGGGCTCAAACTCACAGTGTCCAACACCCTTGGAGCATGTAGCCTGTAACAACTGTCTTCCTGAATATAGTGATGCTCTAAGATGTGTGCTCAGTAATCCAGGTCCAGCAGAAACCTTTTCTGGGATTTACCTATATTGAATATACTGAGATAGGGAAGAAGAGGTCTTTTTCCTCTAGGCTTTCCACCCTGGCTAATGTAAACCTAGAGTGATGTGACATGCCCTTACCACCTCCCTCATGGAAAAGATTTTTTTTTAATGTTTTATTTTATTTTTGAGAGAGAGACAGTGTGAGCAGGGTAGGGTCAGAGAGACAGAGGGAGACACAGAATCCGAAGACAGGCTCCAGGCTTTGAGCTAGCAGCACGGAGCTTGAAGCGGGGCTTGAACCTGTGAACCATGAGATCATGACCTGAGCTGAAGTCAGACGCCCAATGGACTGAGCCACCCAGGCGCCCCAGGAAAGATTTTTGACAATGGGACAGAATAGGCCAGAAAGAAGCACATGGAGAAAGGGAGAATCCTAAGGCTACCCTTTGAGCCCCTGGATCTATCCATACCTGAAGCCAAACGACTCCTTTCTTTGATGACTTACAAACCAGTCAGTTCCCCTTGGGACATAAGACAGTTTGACCTACGTTTCTATTTGAAGGAGTCTTAGAGGACAGAAAGGTAAAGTGAGCTGGGAGTAAAATATTGGAGCTGGGACTCTAAAACCAGGTCTCACTGCTACTGAAGCTCACACTTGGTTGCCATTTTCTACTTGTGGGACCATGCCTGCGATTCAGGATGGAGGGGCCGAGCAGATGGGAGACACTGTGGGCTGTACCGTGGCCTGAGCTCTAGAAAGCCTGAGGGAAACCACTCAGCTCAACCCATTCAGGAGAGGTCTCACCTCAGACTTCTAACCCCTGCAAGAGATGCAAGAGACGTGACAACAGGTCAATGGCACATTTATTTACAACTGGACCAAAAAAAGGCATACAGGCATCTTTTAATTAAAAATAATAATGATAATGATTAAAAAAGTCAGAAAAATTGATGATGTTTGAATCCTTAATGAGGAGTCCATTTCCCTATTCCACCCACCCCCCAAAAAAGAATCTCTTAGGGGAAAAGACCCGAGACTTGAATGAACAAAAGCCTCCGTTATCATTCTATACTGCTTGGGTTCCCTTTTCTCCAACCTGATTCTTGGCGGACACCGCTTGGCGCTACGGAGTCACTGTGACCAAAGTTGAGAAGTTCACTGGTTTGATTGGTGGAGCTGGTAGGGGCTGCTGGGAGAATCTGGAGTTGGGGTGCAGGGTGTCAAGGGGTGGGGTGTGTTCCTAACTTAGCCGGCATCCTGAGCTTTGTCTTGTGGTGGGAGTCTCAAAGGGGCTGATTCAAGGATGAGTGGCTGTTACTTAAACCCGAATCCCAGGGTGGGTTTGGTCTCTTGCGACTTAAGAGCAAATGTTTGGTTGGGGGTTGGGTGCTGACAGAGGAGCCACGCTTGCAAAGTTAGCTCCCTTTTCCTAACTTGGCTCTTTGCCTATTCCTGGGAATTGGGGAAAGAGTGACAGAACTGACCTTTCATCTTCCTTCCCAGAAGCAGTTTTCCGGTTGTCCCCCAAAGGAGGCAAAAATCAGATAGGAGACAAAGGTGGAGGCCGAGGGCATGGGCCTGGCTGAAGGAGCAGAGGATGAGCACTGAGGATAGGGGATGCCTAGGGACAGAACACCTCTCTCCCCGGCCACCTAGAGGGCATGAGGTCTCCCGGCCTTGTTCTGTACTGGTAGGGGGAGCGGAGAGGGCCCGCCACCAGCACACTTCGCAAAGAGCAGCAACCCCCCGGGGAACGTACTGGGGAGCAATCCTGAGGGGGCGAGGGCCTTGTCGCAGACAGACATGAGGATGCTTGGCTTGACTCTGTAAATACTCGGCCCTGGGTCCAGGGTTTCTTGGCACACACAGTTCACTTCAAGTCTCTTCTCTGGTCCAGCCAACTCCCACTGCTCTGGACAGGGGTGAGGCCTGCTGTCCTGGGGCACGTGGCCCCAAGCACTTCCCGGGGGTTTTCCTTGTAGCAACAAGACGTGGCCGCCCTGCTCTGGGCAGCCCTGGGAGGAGGCTGTGGGGAGAGAAGAGTGAGGGAGAGGGCTGGTAGAGGCTGGTCGGCACTGAGGATGCGTGTCCGGGCTGGAGCTGGGCTTTGTCGCAGCATCAGTGGTGAGGACGGGCCGTGAGAGGCTCGGAAACCTCACCGAAGCCCCAGAAGGCCAAGCGTTTCCTCTTTCAGTTAGTCGTGGGGTGGCCAACAGCCTGAGGAACTGAGGTGGAGACAGTGACCAAAACCCAGTGTCTTGGTGATTTATCCATCCTGGATCCTTATGTTAAAAAAACTAAGGAAAAAACCCCCAACCAAAAATAAACCTGAATAAACAGGTCTGAGAGTTCCTGCTGGAGGGAACTTTCTTAGCACTGAAGAAAGAAAAAACGACCCACAAAAGACTCATCCCCCACAGAACTGGAATAAATTGATGAAGAAAAGTCCAAGATTTATCTACAGGCCCTCCCGCCCCCCACGCAGCCCCGGGATCCAGGAACACTGTGCCAGGAGTTACATTCCAAACGAGCAGGAGTTATTTTATTTGCGTGCCTGCAGTTCCCCACGCAGAGTGGCTTCCTGTCCGTGGACGGAGTGGGCCTGGCTGGGGTCCACCCCCATCAGTCTATCTTCACAGCAGCGTAGATCTTGCGGACAAACATGTAGGCTGCATAGAAGCCAATGGTGCCCGTGAGAAGCCAGAAGGACAGGACCATGAGGGCCGTGTAGCCAAAGTAGAGGAGAGAGGGGATGAACTCAACGATGTCCAGCTGGGGCACGAGTGGAGAGAAGAGAGGGGTGGACACTTAGTGCCAGCCTACCATGGCCAACCTGGACCCTGCCCCCCTGCCCGACCTTCTCACTGATCTTGTAGTGAAGCTGGAGCCTGGGAAGGGGAAGGGGCTGGCTCCAGGTGGGCAGCGAGGGGCAGGCGGGGTTCATGGCCATGGTGAGCCTTCATCGGCCCCAGGGCCCGTGCACTGCCCTGAGTGTTCAGGACCATCACGGCAGGGCAGTGTAACCACGTAACCATTCACAGATGGGGCACAGAGGGGTTCGACAGCACCCATGGTTACACAGCTGGGAGCAGAAGGAGATAGGACTCAAGCCTGGAGCTGGAGGGCTGGGGGTGTCCAAGGCCCAATTCCACTATCCCAGGCCGTTTCTTGTGGGGATGGCAAGGGCAAGATTTTCCTGGAGAAGGACCTGAGGGCTCACTAGGAGAGAGAGCTGATCTCAGGGGCCAGGGCCAGAATGCCTTAGATAGGAATGGCCACAGCTGCGTCACTTCTCCACCCTCCAGTCCCCGGAACAGCACAGCGACATTCCAGGATGGCTGGAGCAGTGGCCACGGAGTGGTGGAGAGAGAGGATTAAAGAGCAGAAAGCCTCTGTGAGCCAGCCTACAGGCCTGTCGTCCTGAGAGCGCTTCCGCCCCTTTGTTAACATCTCACAGGGGATTCATCTTGGTGCATACTGGACTCCCCTGCAGGCTCTGAGGCCTGGCAGGGATGCCAGGGACCCGTGTCTGGGGCGGTGCTTGCTGGGCTAGGCAGAGCTAGTCTGGAACCTTGGTACTGAGACTTGCTTGGCACACCAGGGCCTGAGTGGGGCCTGTGCCAGGGCTCATGGGGAGACAGACGGTCACAAAATACCAGGAGCCCGGAAGAAATCAATATATCCTCTAACCGGGGGGGGGGCGGTGGTGAGGGTCATGTTTTCAGGCTCAACCCTGCCCAGTTCCATAAGCTTTCTCAAGGCTGGAGATGGGGTGAGGGAGGTAGGGGACAGGATAGGGGTAAGTAAACCCAGGGGTAAAACCAGGAAAGGTACAAGGCAAAGAGGAAAACTGGAAAAGGTCCCTAGAATTCAGGCCAGCCAAGGCTGTTATTTCACAGACAGGATCTGGGGCTGGAGTGGAGGTTTTTAGAGCAGAGAAGACAGACCAGGGCACAGGGAAGAAGAACCAGAGGTCATGATATGACCCTAGGAGACAGTCTAGGAGGCCATGTAGCTGAGTTTTGTTTGCCCAACACGGTCTCCTATCTTCCATCTTCCCAGTGTTTTGGGGTAACTACTCCTTTATACTGTGGTCCTGTTGCGGCTGTCAGTTTTCACAAAGAACCTAGACAGGTCGATCAGAGTACGCCACCTTCCGGGACCTGAGGAGCACCGAGGGGTGGCATGTAACCCAGGCCAGTGAGCATCTTCCCTGGGACTGCTAACTCAGTGGTAGAGGAAAGATGTTCTTTTAGCTCTAGGGCCGCCACTGGCATCCTTCCCCTTTGAGGCAACATCCTGCATGCAAATTAAAGCCAAGAGAACACGCAGAGCTGAGGCACGGAGGTGGAGCGCCAGCATCATTTGAAATGCTGGATCTAACCATGCCTGAAGCTAAACTCTAGCTTCTTAAACTTTCCAGTTATACCAGTCAATACATTCTCTTTTTGCTTAAGCCAGTTGAAAAGGAGTTTTGGTCACTTTCCGCTCAAAAGTTCTGATGACTATGGGCTATAGAGGAGGGAAATTGGATCTAACTCCTCTTGGTGGCCCATCCATGTGTCTCATGTGTCATGCACGTACCTACCAAAACCACTTTGGCGACAGGGGATCGGTTTGTGTTCTGGGTGAACCCGAGTTCCTAAATTTGGGCACTAAAGGCTATTTCGGTATTTTCTGCTCTTATCCTTATTAACTCTTCTCCTCTACCTTCTTTATCTTTCATGTTTTTACTCTTTGTTTGAGCTGAGTACTATATTATCAGTGTCTCTTAATAGGTGAGAGATTTCCTTTAAGTTCTGCTGGCTGTATCTCACAGGTCTTGCCGGCAATATTCTGCCATTTACCCTGAAGGCTTTCGTCTCCCAAACACACAGAACACAGATTCTCTTGGTCCTAAAAAGAAGCATGTTCTAGAACAGAATGGCTTCCCACAGTTCTTCCCACGGTTGGGGGGAAAGATTCAGACACCTGGGTGTTCCCCCTGCACCCTCCTCTCCACCAACCTGCCCTGAAAAGGCTGGGGGCTCCCGCACACAGGGCAGTACCTTGTTCACAAAATAAAAGATGGCATAGACCAGGACATAGAATGCAGATCCCCCGGAGACGAGGAAATTCCTCCACCACCAGCGATAATCCTAAGGAGGAAACAGAGCAGAGGCATCGTCTCTAAGCACAATCTCTCCCCCAAGTTTCATGGTTGCCTGAGGGGCTAAAGACCCTAGACAGGAACAGTAATACTGGGGGTAATGGGAGAGTGGTTACACAACCATATGCATTTCTAAAACCTCACTGAACTGTAGACTAAAATCAGTGAGCTTTATTCTGCATAAATGGTATCTCAATTAAAAAAAAAAATTAACAAGGACCACAGCCAAAGAGCAGTAATAACTGTAACTAACATTTTTTTAGCAAATGCTCGCCATGTGCCAGGTACCATGCTACATGTCATTCGTGAATCGGCTCATTTACTGCTTGCGGTAGCCCTGAGTCAGGCCCTCTTGCTATCCTGTCACATGATGACGAACAGAAGACACAGAGAGTTGAACTAACCGCCCAACCAGGCATTCCAATGGAGGGGCCAGGGTTTCAGCTCAAGCTGTTTGTCCCAGAGCCCTTCCCAAGGGGCTCTGCCAAGAGCTAGTCCACAGACGGAGGGAAGGAAAGGCTGGCCAATCTGCCTCAGCTACTGCAGAAACCACTCCTGGAGTGGAAGCTACCGACAAACCTACTGTCCTATCAAGTCGCAGTGACTGCTCCATGTGACTAGGCTGTGAGGTAGGGACCATTACTCCAGTCTACAGCTGAATCAATGGCAAGTGAGCTAAGTGAAGGGAAGTACTTGCCTAAGACCGCACAGCCAGAGGAGGGGGGCCCACATGGAAAACCCACCCATCCAACGCCAGACCCAGCTCTCCTCACTCCCAATACCCAGCCCCTTCCCCTCACCTCCGCACACAGCTGGAAGTACACCATGACGATGCTGATTTGTGAACACGACACCACCAGGATGATGAAGACAAGGAACAGGAAGCCAAAAAGGTAGTAGAACTGATTCTCCCAGATTGCCTGTGGACACATCACAGCAGCCTTTAGCTAGCCTGCCTCCACCCGGCGGCCCCCTCCCTTGGCACATACTGCCTGTTCTTAGAAAGCTACCCCTCAGTTCTGGCTGGCACGCCACCTGCCACTGGGGCAGGAATGGAGACACCACTGTGACACCACTGGGGCCCGTAGGTCTGGCCGGTGGGTCTGCCTGGCCTGCCTCCCTGGAGCAGAGGGTGAGGAGCCAGGCTGCTCTTCGGGAGGAGCTGGGGCCTGGCTCGTCCTGCACTGGGTGGGCCCCAGCCTGTCCTCAACAGCTTGTGGGAAATGATAGATCCCACCAAATCACAATTGCCTGGCAGCCACCACCACTTGGGGCAGCATACTGTGTACCAGGCACAGTGCCACATGATGTGCATCTCCAGATACAAGCCTATGAAAGTGTGGCCATTTATGGATGGGGAAGCCAAGGCTCAGAGAGGCTGGTGACTGGCCCAGGGTCACGCACAAAGAGTAAGATGCCCCCTCTCGGGGACAGCCAACCCAGCCTTGGACCCTTTTCCTTGGCAGGGCTGGGTGGGCACGGGGGTCTCAGGAGGGAAGACCTGGACCACTCCAGAGCAGCAGATGCTCAGCCAGTATAGACTTGGTACCAGGCGCTCCTGGTGCAGAGTGCTGAGTGGGCCGAGCCAGATGCAGAGGGCTCTAAAGAGCCCTTCTGCCAGCTTCCATCTTGGCGCGCCTGGGCAGAAGTCATCATTACAAGAGCTACCATGTAGCAAGCACTGCTGCGTGCAGAGCACTGTGCCTTTCACAGACATTATCAAGCTCCACCCTCACAACAATCCTGAAAATCAGGAATCATTCCCCCCCGCTTTCCTAAGAGTTCTGAGTATAACAGGTAAAGATGTGTAGGACCTGGAAATCAAAGCAGATGCCATGATGTTAATAATGGTGGAGACTGGCTGCAACCTTCCTGACGCAGCTTCTATATACTGAGCACTGCCCACACGCCAGATCCCGCACACAGTGCCGTGTCTCATTTATCCTTCCTAGCCATCTTGAGGGGCAGGAGCAGACACCCCAAGAGCATAAAGAGCCTGTCTGAAATCTCTCAGGCGGTAAAAGGCAGAGCATGTAAGCGGAGGGACAGGGACAAGGCTAGTGGGGGTGAAGGTTGTGTGTGGAGGGGCGGGGGAGCACCCCACCACCCTCCTGGGTGCTCCCCCGCCCCAGGGGCTGCCCCAGCCCCAGGGAGAAGCAGTACTCACGCTGAAGATGAAGAAAAGCTCGATGAACATGGCGCCAAAGGGCAGGATCCCAGCCATCAGAATGCTGCGGCAGAAGGGGAGCGTCAACACCGCCAGGAGAGCCGGGCCGCTGGGCACCCAGGCTCCTCCCGGGTAGCGTGAGGGACAGTGCTCCAGATGTGGTGTTCTAATTCTCTGGCACACTTTTTGTGCCATGACAGTCTCCTGAGAGATAGGCAAGCTGGGCACCAACTCCCCATTTTATAGATGGGGAAAGTGAGGTACAGAGAGGTGGCATGGCTTGCCTAGATCTGAGGGATGGTCTTCCCCGGTCTCACCTGCACTTTTCCGTCCCTTCCTTCCCTATTCCTGGGGCTCTTAGGCCAGCACCAAGTCTGGTCCCAACCTGGTCCTCTTTAATGTGGCGTCGAGTTAAGCTTTCATGAAGTCTACCAGAGCCTGCTGGAGCTGCAAACACCGGTCACAACATCCCAGGGGAGGGTACCCGGTGCCACGTCCTCCGAAGCAACAGCAGTGTCCGCCTCGCCCACTCTAGAATCCCTCGGCCACGCCCCTGCCAGAGACTCACCCAACAAAGCGGTTCATGTACCACCGCTGCTCAGGGATCTGCCGGGGGATCTGGTTGGTGCGCACGGGGTTGTCATACGGCTGCTTGCGGAAGCCGAAGTAGTAGCCCAGGTAGACAAGGGGCAGGGAGATGCCGAACCACATGCACAGCAAGGCCACCATGGTGGGGAAGGGTACCTGCGGGCGCAGTGCCGTGAGGCCCCACAGAGCCCTGAAGCTCAGGGCCTGGGGCGGTGCAGGGGGTACGGGGGGACCCGCCAGGTCCCATGGAAGGAGGGCCATCACAGTAGGGAAGATTCTGCAGACCCCCACCCCCGACAAGGCTCCTGGCCAGAACCTCCTGGAGCTGAGCCAGCCCCGAGGAAATGCAGAGGGCAGACGAAGGACCACTGGGCTGTGATACGAAGAAGGAGCCGTGGCATCCAGGTGGAGCTCGTCATCCAGGGAGGAAGCGGGGAAGAGAGGAGGGACCGAGAACACAATGGGGAGGTGAAGAGGCCAGGATGAAGAAATATGTGGTATGTTAACCGAAGACAAATGGGAAAAAACAAAAGTGCACAAACTGTGTTCCCAATGTTGTAAAAATAAAACACCATGATATACTATGAAGTAAAAAAAAGCAGGATATAAAGCTGTATGCGTAGGACTCCATTTTTAATAGAAACAACCCAGTATTTATATGTGTATGTGCCTACAGAGGCCTGTGCTAAAAACTAACAGTACTTCCTCAGATGGGATGTAGGTTTATAAGTGAGTTTTTCATTTTCTTCTTTATCCTGTTCTATACAGTATCATATTGTTACAAGAGTCATGCAAACTGGAAGGAGTGAATTAATGTGTGCAAAGTGTTGAAAACAGTACTTATTCCAATGTAGGTACAACATAAATGTTTGCCTTGTAATTTCCAAGTTATATCATTCTATTTTAAACATAGCTGAAAAGACTGCAAAAATATACTGCAACTTCTCTGTACTTTTCCAACATTTCTACAACAAGGGTTTATAATGAGCAGTTGGTAACTAACTGGGAGGAAAATGTTGAAACAGAGAAGGAACACAGGTATAAAAGAGGAAGTGAGAGGAAGAATATGACTCTCTCTTTCCTGAGGGTGGCTTCCCCGACTGCTGCAAAGCCAGTCCACCGGCACCCCGGACTCCCAGCCTCACCCAAGGACCTCTGACCAATGGGCACCTGCAGGCGAGGGGAGGCAGCTCTCTCCACGGAGACGGCTAATGCCTGCCCCTCTTCACTGCAGTCCTGCCACAGGATCAACACCCTGTCTCCCCGCCCCCCGTTGAGTTCACAATCCTCCTTCAGGAATCCCGCACAAGTTCCTAGCAATGGCCGAGGCTGGCAGGGTCCCTGCTCTGAGGGCAGGACAACCCGCGGGGACAGGAGAGCCTTGTTCGGGAGACTGACCTAATCAACACATACCAGGCAACGTCCCTTGGCTGAGGCAAAGGGAGACTCCCCAGCTGGTCCCTTGACTGTGGAAATCTCCCTTTGGAGAAGTGAGCTCTGGCCAGCTGGCTGCATGGGCCCACAGGAAGGCCGGGGCTCGGGGATGGGCAGCCGGATGGGCAGGGCTGGGGAAACCCCAGCTAGTCTGCAGCCTCTGGGGCTGGGAACAGAGTGCTGGGGACCCAGAAAAGGGAAGGGAACAGTGAGAAGTGATCTGCAGGAGTGGGACCGGGTACAGCTGGCCCTCCCTTACTTACTGCTCCTGACGAGTGCTTTCCCCAGATGAAGCAATTCAAGACGAAGCAGATGCCGAACACCACGCCAGGGTAGAGCGTTGCCGTCTGGAAGCAAGGGAGACCAGGCTGGGGGCTGCAACGAGGGAGCTGCCCACCTGTCCCAGCGGGGCCCTCAGGCTAGGAGCCCTCAACCCTCCTCCCTGTCCTTCAGGACTCAGCTCGAGGACCATTCCTTCCAGAAAGCATTCCCTGAACTGCCCTTCCTCGCCTTCATTCCAGTCCGTGAATACATACCAGTTACCTGGTCAATGTCTGCCTATCCCCGGGGACTGGGAGCTCCTTGGAAGGAGCATGGCCCCCTGTCCACTGGGCTACTCCCAACCCTCAGAACACGGTAGCTGCTCAATACACATCTGCTGATCAGGAACGAATGAATAAAATGTGCACAAAACATCTATGTCCAGGACTCACCCAAATCGCCTAGAGTGCTGGTTAAGCTTTGAGTCTCAGGGGTGGTGGGTGCTAGCCTCACACACATCCTCTCACCTAGGACTCACTACGTGCCTGGCTGGAAGGATAATGAGTGTCACCCCCTTTTAAAGAAGAGGGCACTGAGGCCCAGCAGTGTTAAATACAGACCCTGACCCCACACAGCTTAGGGTGGATCTGAGGCTCAAACACAAGCAGCGTGACCTGGGTCCCAGCTCTTGACCCACTGCGCTGTAGACCATCCACTCAAATCTCTCAGACTGAGGCCCAGGTGCACGGAACCAAAGCCCCAGGCCTGCAGGAGCCTCCTTCACTGCTGTGGCCACCTCACATCCAGGAGGGCCGCTGCCTGCAATGCCCGAGGCCTCCTGCAATCTGGTGCTCAACCTCCAATGCCAGTTTCACCTTAGGCCCAGAGCCCCACCTCCCCGCTCCCCAGTAAGTGGTCACTGCTCCTGCGTCACTGTCCTTGTGCTGTTATGCCAGCGGTTTGCAACACCTCAGGGGACCTGCCTCCTGGGTGCTAATGCTGTGCCAAGGGTCTTCCGTGCAGTCTCCTTCCATCCACACGACAGCCCTGAGGGGCAGGTGCAACCATCCCCCCACCAGAGAGATGGGGAAAGAGAAAGAACAGTCAGGACTGGGATCTAGGAGATTCTGGAACCACAAGCCACTCAGCTGGCTGCTTCCGTCCATCTAGAACGCTCCTCTTCAAGGCCCACCTCGGATGCCATTTCCTCCCTTGTGTGTTCCTGCTTGACTCCACTGTGTAGCAGGGCACTTATCTGCCCTCCTGGCCGAAATTTACAGACTGGGCACTGTGCTAGGTACCAGGGGTGAGAACAGGAAGAAGGTTCCAGTGAGGTGGACAGACCCATAAATGGAGAACCAGCTCCATGGCACTACCTGCAGGCATGAGGCTCTGCACAGGCTCCTCTAGGGTGTCAAGGAAGACACAGAAGTCAGAATGGGGCAGGAGGCTTCTAGAGGGCGAGCTAGGACCTAATGGGTGGGGTGAGGGGAGCAAGAGGGCGGTGTAGCCGGGCAGAGGGGAGGACAGGCTGGAGGAGAGGGGCAGTCAAGTATCTGCACTGCTGCGGGCCATCCATTGCGCATGCCCATCTGTGGGCAGAGGCAGAGCCCCAGGGAAGGGTCATAATCTTGCAGGGATACCAGGGGTGCCGTAGACAGTCAAGGGTCCGGGCAAGAGGCAAAGATGTCCTGAACCTGGGCAAGAGTTCTAGGGCCAGAGCTGGAGCTGGGAGGGAATTCACAGACTATCTGGGGGGGAAAACTCTCAACACTTGTTGCCTGAGAGGAGGTGGGCAGGAGGGAGGAGGAGGCTAGGAAGCAACGCAGCAGTCTAGCCTGGGGGTCCGGGTGAATGACGGTGCCCCCAGACACAAGAACCAGGTGTGGGGCGGAGAGGCTGGTTTTGGGGTGGGGCCAGCTGAGGGAGGTCCTGGGGGTGCTGTGAGAGGCCTGCCAGGGAAGAGCTGCAGGGGAGGTGGGGGGGCTGGGTTCCACGCCTCCGTAGGTCCCCAGTTTTCGGCACACTGTGGCCTGAGACACATACTCGATGCATTAAGAATTCAGGACCTTTCTTTGATCTTTCTAGAACAGTCTCCCTCACAGCTCTTCTACAGGGAGGGCTTACTTTGTGCCAGGGGTGTCACAGCTAGAGCTCCTCTGGGGCTTCCGACAGAGGGAGCCGGGACCTCAAGCTTCTCTTGAGTTTGGCACCAGGGTGCTCCCAGGTCCTGGAGGGCCTCACTTGTCTGAAAGAGGGGGTTCAGGGCTCCCTGCGAGGTAGGGTCAAGTCCCAGGCACCCTCCAGTTTCTATGATCTTTTCTGCTGCCAAGAACTGTCCTCACCACCGGGAGGACAGAGAAGGGCAGGAGCTGTCCTCCCCGACGAGGAAACCGAGGCGGTGAAGTCCAGAAGATAGGTCGGAGGCACCATGGCCTGGCCTCTTCTGCCCCTGGCGGGTACTCGTCTTTACTCTGAGGCACAGAGTGTTCTCTTAGCAGCCCTGCTGGTCTGTTTCTGGCCTTAAACTTTGACACCTAGGGTTGGTGCCTAAGTCCTGTTATTCTAAATCTTCTATTTTTTTCTCTTGTTTGAACCAGCAAACAATGTAGGCTAAAAATCACCACAATTCAATTACCTCTTCTTACAGAATCAGCAAAAGGCCCTCGGAGCTCCCAAAGGGCCCGTGGTGACAGCCTAGTGGTCCAGACCCTCAGGTGTGTGTCCCCCCATCACTCTGCTGCTCTGCCGCTGATCCTAACCCCCACCACAGACTGCCTACACTGCTGAGGAGCCTAGGAAGAAGCTTCTTGGCTCCACATCAACACTGGCAGGAGGTTAGGACACTTACACAGAAGGCTCCTTTCTTCCACCGATGGCCTTTTAGAGTACGGTACAGACGGCCAGCAGAAAATCCACCAAACACCCTGCAGGGAAATGGGAGGGATCCACACCAAGGGGATTTGTTGGCTGAAGGGCAGGTGGCCTAGGCCAGCCCCAGAGCCTGCTCAGACACACCTACCCCATGAACATGAAGAGGAAGCAGGCCGTGGTCATGAGAGCTCCCCGGCTGGAAGGCGAAAGCATCCCGAGCATGGCCACGACTGTGGAGGGAGGGAGAGCAGAGGGAGAGTCAGGGCAGCTGATGGCCAGGGTCCCGGGCTCCAGCCCCCATCCCAGGATGGCACACAGGGCCCAGGGCAGATGAGGCCAGATGAGGCTCCCTTGTCCCTTGGCCTTCCTGACAGCAGACTCCCTTCCTCTCGGCAGCGGAAGGCTGGCCTCAGCTGGGGTGCTGAGCGGGGCAGCAGCACCGGGCCTTGGCTGGCCACATCTTAACTGTGGCTTCCAGTGCACAGAGCACCTGCGACCCGCCAGGCAGCGAGCTGACACGCAGCCTGGTGAAGGCCCGCTCGTGGAATCTGCCCTAGGAGCCCCGCAAGGTAGAGGTTGGTTATCCATTTCTCAAATGAGAAAATCGAGGTTCACAGAGGTTAAGTGACTTATCCGAAGTTACAAAGCTTAAAGGCATAAGGCTGAGATACGAACTGAGGTAGGTCAGCTGCTGAGATTAGATCTTAAAAGTTCTCATCAAAGAAAAAAAATTATGTAACTATGTGGGGTGATGAACGTTAACTAAATGTACTGTGGTGATCGTTTCACAATCTATACCTATATCAAACTGTTGTGTTGTCCACCTTAAATAGTGTGATTGGTCAAATATTAGTGAAAATGTAAAAAAAAAATTTTAGGCAGACTGACTTCAGAATTGTCTATAATTATTATATATTAGGGTTTTGGGGGCTGTTCTCTGAGAAAAGACCTTATTTCACTGCCAATCCTGGTGCTGACTTGTGTTAGTCACTGATGCCTGTGTCACAGCCCTGATGTGCGGCTTCACTGATGGAGTGGGCATGGTAGGCTATCAACAGTGCTGGAAAACTCTGAGGGGCCTCAAACCACCAGAGCCTGGTGCTGAGAGGACCCAGGCTTCCCCTGGGATGGATGACTCTGTCTGGCCCTGTGTCGCTGACATGACCCCCCCTTCTTTGAGGGGGGGAAGCCAGCCCCCTCTCAGACTCAGGCGTGCACTGCTCTGGTGAGAGGACCCCACCCCCAGCCCCACCAGGCCCACTCACAGATGACTATGAGGATCATACAGAAGAGCTGAACGCCCGAGCCCAGGAGGGAGCTGAGGACCATGGGGTGCTGGGGGGGCCTGAAGACGTCGCCGTGAACCAGCTTCCACCCAGACTCCTCCATGGTGTCTTCCTGCGGCCAAGTGCAAGAGAGTGAGACTGCCTGCCGGGCTGCAGAGGGGGCAGCTCCTACAGGGACCTCCCCAGGGACCCACGCCTCCTGACTAGGGCTGAGTGCCCCTCAGGGGTCAGCCAGTCTCCACACCAACAGGGGTGACACGAGAGAGTGCTTCCCAGAGAACTGTCACATGGAAAAGGAGGCCACGCACGAGGCTTACAGCTCCTCTCCAAATTCCACAAGCCTGGTGCATGAAAAAATAATGTAAACATCAACACAATGAAAATGTTAACTCTGAAGGGGTTTTGGGTGGTGAGATTTAGAAGCAATGTTTTTAACAGATTTTTTTTAATGTTTATTTTTGAGGGAGAGAGACAGTGTGAGTGGGGTGGGGAGAGGGAGACCAGGGAGAGAGAGGGAGACACAGAATCTGAAGCAGGCTTTAGCCTCCAAGCTGTCAGCAAAGTTGCAGGGCTTAAACCCACGAACCGTGAGATCTTGACCTGAGTCGAAATCGGACACCTAACCAACTGCGCCACCCAGGCGTGCCCTGCCCCCACCTTTTAAAACTGATTATAAAAGTAATATGTGTGGCACGTCTACGTGGCTCAGTTGGTTAAGGTCCAACTCTTGTTTTTGGCTCAGGTCATGATCTCATGGTTCACTGAGTTTGAGCCCTGCATCAAGCTCTGTACTAACAGTGTGGAGCCTGCTTGGGAGTCTCATTCTCCCTCCCTCCCTCCTTCCCCAGCTCATGTATGCACAAGCTTTCTCTCTCTCTCAAAATAAAATAAACTTAAAAAAAAAAAGTAATTACGTGTTCTTGTGTAATAAAAAAGTGAAAAAAATTTTTGGCATTTGGCATGATATTCAAATGAACAAAAAGTAGAAAATATTTTAAAAAACACAGAAAAACTGAGATTAAGGGTTGCATGCTCTACCAACTGAGCCAAGCAGGTGCCCCTAGTCTTTAGATTTTTAACATCAAATTCATTAAATCCTCTTTCTGTAATTTCTCCCAATCCTTTTGTGCTTGGAAATCAGAAAGCCTATCCCCTACATTTTGGGATTATACATTTATTTTCCTTTTCAAACTACTGTATCTCTCTCTATCTCTCTCTCTCTCTCTCTCTCACACACACACACACACACACACACAGAATCTGAAAGGCCCGGAGCCCTACTGCTAGCCTGCCCTCCCTCTCCAAGTCCATCCCTCCACAGCCAAGACCTCGTACAATGTCATCCTCCTTGTTATAGTTGGCGATGTCCTTCCGGAGGGTGCGAATGATGATCATGCTCAGGATGCCTGAAACACACGGGGGTGGGGAGGAAGAGCCATGAGCACTGCCAGCCAGGTCTCCTGGGCTGCCTGCCCTCCTGGGCTTGGGAACTCCCTCCAGTGGGGACTGGCTATGCAGTTGCCTCAGGTCCTCTGCTGAGCAGAGCTCCAACCCAGCTATCCAGACCAGGGCACACGGAGGATCACTTCCCTGGCAGGGGCAGGAAAAGAGCCACTGGGATGGGTGCGGGCAGCCAAAAAACAATGCGTTTTATTCCAGGGAGAACAGCGCCCCAGCTGCTCCGTGGCTTGGTCCTGCCGACTTCTGCAGCCTCACTTCCTTCCAGGCTCACCTCGTACTCTGCCCTGCTTGCCTGCTGCTTTTGTCATCAGTTCACGGCCTCCTCTCGCTCACCTCCATGCCTCTACTGGGGCTGTTCCCTGCTCCCTTTGCCCGCAACGCCCCACTCTGCCCTGACTCCCACCCCCGCTACAAGACTCACCCTAGGCATCTTTGTCTTTCAACACACGTAAAGGTTTGGAGGCTCCCCTCACATGACCTCCACAGTAGCCTGTCTGCCCATCTGGGCAGCATACAACAGCAGTTAAGACAATGTGTTGTATGACCTCAAGCTAACTTAATATTTTAGGTTTAGCTCATGGAACCGGAGGGATTGAGAGGTTTGTAAAGTGCTTATTAACACAGCAGCCGGCCCTCGGTGAGGGTGTAGTACAGAGCAGCGGGCCTTATCTTTACTTCCCATATGATACTGAAATGACTAGTTTCACCCCACCTCTGCCCACTACCCTCCCCATGCTCGCCAGCCTCTTGCCAGCCAGCCCTCAGCAAGCCTGCAGGGCTGTGGCCTTGCTGGACCAGTCCTTCCCCGGGTCTCCGAACGGTGGCCCCTCCTCATTCAGAGAGGCTTTCTCTGAAGTAGCCTTCCATAGCTGTGAATCTGGTCACCCTGTCTATCTGCTCCACGGCACTTATCACCCTCAGGTCTTAACCTTGCTTTTTGTCTCTCCTACCAGCAGGACAGACCCTGTGGGCACAGAGACCGGGCTGGGCCCGCACGTGGCACAGCACTCGCACAGCATGGGCGACAACAGGACCTTGTCGAGCGAATCAAGGAAGGTGTGCACGAAGAGTGGTGTCCGGCGCTCCCTCGGGAGCTCTCCAAGGTAGAGACTGAATCTTGTTCACCTCCGCATATCGGAAGCCTAGCACAGACCCCGATGTCTGTTTCTGACCTACACTTGGCCCTGAGAGCACCTCAGCAGTCCCCCTTAAGTAATGTGACGCCTCAGACCCTGTTCCCTCGCCCTCTTGTCCTCCCTACCTTCCATCCCACAAATCCCTCACCTGATAGGAAGAAGACCACCACGACGGAGTTAATGATAGAAAACCAGTGGATCTGCACATCACTCATGGTCAGGTAAGTGTCCCAGCGAGAGGCCCATTTGATGTCACTTTCCTGGAGGGTGGCAGGGGGTGGGGGAAGACAGGGTGGAAAAGAAGCACTTAGAGTCAGGCCTCCTGCTAGACAATTCCTGCCCAGACCAGAACTCTCCTCCCCTGCCATGGGCTCCAGCCCCTTCTCACCTCCCAGTGAACAGAGTAGGTAAAGTACAGCTGATTCTCCTTGGTGGGGTCAATTTCTTGGGGCGAGGTGCTGGTGCCCTCAGGCAGGGTGCAAGAACTCTTCTCGTCTGCTTTGATGTCTGCGAGAGATAGACACTCAGTCTGTTCCGTGGGGGCTAGTGAGCTACCCATGGGCTGTTCAGGGGGAGGGGGCCCTCAGAGGCCTGCTGCTGGGACCCAGGGTCTGAGTGGAAGTAACACAGTTGTAAAACTGTGCTCCCCAGAGCCCTGACCTTCCTAAGGGCCGCTAAGAATGCAGAGAGGCATGTGCTGGGTGTGCAAGAGGGGGTCTGAGGCCCTCATTTGATCAGTCTTCCTTCACTCAATTCAAACATTCACGTATTCACACAGTCACCTGCACCGAACAGGAAAAATACCACCAACTCATGCTATCAAGTTTTCTCATGCACTCGGTCTCTAGCAATGCAGTCACTCAGATGCTTCGTTCTTCATTTCCGCATCCATTCATCCCATTATCTATCTATCCATTCAACCAACAAACATACAGTGAGCACCTCGTATGGGCCCAGTACTGTGCTGGAGGAGACAGTCTCTAAACTCAAGGAAACAGCTGAGGGGAGAGATGACATCCAAAGCATCCCATGACAAACGTAAAGCTGTGCTCATGACACTCACCAGAAGGAGGGAGAGCACAGGACCTATGTCTTACAGGACGTTTCTGGGTATGACTGAAAGGTGGGTTCCACAGATTTAAAGAAAAAAGCCAGAAACCCACCACCACCTGGACAAAGGCCAGGCCTGCTAAATCCCAGTGTGTCCTGTGGCGAGCAAGGGCTGACAGGTGAGAAGCTGGACCAGTCCTATCAGGCTAGGGCTGGGCTCTCAGATGCCTGCACACCTGCTGACTTGGGCCAATTCTAGCCTCTGCCAATCACTCACACGGAGGAAGAGAAGCGCAGACACCAGCTGCCTGACCGCTCTGTCTGTATCCCTGCCCCTTGTTCTTCAACTGAGGGTAAGCTGGCTGGTTCTTATGAGAGGCCTAGCCAAGTCTCAGTAGCTGTGTGTTCTTGGCCAAGTCACCAACCTCTCTGGGTCTCCGGTTCCTCATCTATAATCGCCACATACCTCCAGGGGTTGCTGGGAGGTGGTAAACTGGGAAGGTGCCAGGTCAGGACACAGGTCATCAGCTCTCCCCCTGCTCCTCACCTTTTCTGATGGGAACACAGGGACCCTACCTTGGCGGGGCCATATGTCACACGGTGCCCTATCAGCCATCTTGGAAACGAGCGTGAGAAGACCCTGGGTGTGGAAGCCCAGGCCCATCCAGCCCTGCCCTTCTGGTCACACCTCCCCACTCACCCTCCAGCCTGATGCTCTGGGGAATCACCTCGAAGCGGACGACGCGGTACGTGTGCTCCTGGTCCTCTTCCAGGTCCTCCCGGTGGTAGTAAAGGATGAACGAGAGGTGGTTGTGCAGGTAGATCTAGAACAGCGATGGAGAGAGCAAACTTCCTAGTAGTCAAGACACAGCCAGAGAGTCACCCCAGGCAGTAGGCCCCTCCCCGCGCCCAGCACGCCGAGCTGTTTCAGCCTGCCACAAACACTGCTCTCACAGCACTCCCCACTCAGAGAACCTTGAGGGTTCCCATGGCTTAGGCCCGGCATTCAAGGCTTTCTATCATCTTCTCAGACACCTAGCCCCTCCCGTCTGCCCCAACATCTCCCTGCCCGGCACACAGTCCCCATTCCGCAGCTGTATTCTCGCATTCACTGCAGCCAGGACGCCGCCCAACTCCACTCAGCTGGAGCCTACCTAGTTTTCAAGGCCCATCTCCTCCATGACGACCTGAATGCACAACGGGCTCTTCTGAACTCCGCTGGCATCAGTCGTCATGGCGCCGGCACCATCAGTGAGCAGCAACTAGGACTTAAGATGCAGGGTCTACATGGTCGGTCCTCTTCCCAATTGGGATCGGAAGCCCTTTGAGGACAGGGGCTATGCCTCAAAAGAAACGGTTCTGCCCTTTATTTCCCATGCAATAGGTGTTCAGTTTAGAAAACCAGAGAGATAGGAGAATCACTCTTACAACCATTGCCATTATGAGCATATTTCTCAGGGGCTGTGCTATGAAGCAGATGCACAAATCTTCTGATTTACTCTGTAATAACAACCCCAAGGGCGGGTATGGCCATTACCCACATTTTACCGATGAGGAATCGAGGGCACAGTGAGGAAACAGGTAGGCTCACGGTCGCTCAACAGCTATTCGATGGTGGAGGCAAGATTCAAAACCCAGGAAGCCAGCATGCTCTAGACCACTACATAGCTCTCTCCCCTACATACTGATGCAATTCTGTTTTATGTTCTGTTTTAATCTTACAAATGTGGAACCTAACTTTTTAGGGACTATGCCTTCTACTTCCTGTGTGGCATCTGCCAGAGCCTCGCCCAAACAAAGCACTCGGACGCTGACAGGGCCATGCCTCGGGGCACTGAGAGAAACTGGCCCTGGCTGTACTACCTTTTGTGATAAACCTAGAGTTAGATATATCCCCCTTCCCTGGGGGCCCCAAGAGCGAAACTCCCACAGCCCTTCGGGCCCGCCAAGACACCCTACCTTGTTGACATCTGTGAAGCCGAGCCGGTAGCCATGCTCAAACTGCACATCCTTTTCCTTCTTCTTGTCATCACCATCGCGGTTGGAGTAGAGCTCCAGCCGGGTGGCCACAGGCAGGTTGTCAGCAATGCTGGAAACCGAAGGCCTGCTCAGTCCCTCTGGACGGCCTCTCCCATCAGTGCCCTCCCCTCCACCAAGGCGAGGCTGGCAGGGAGGAGAGGACAACTTACAGGTGGACATAGTAGTCTTCCGTGATCCGCTCGGCCACAAGCCGGCTCTGTTCCACGGTCAGGGTCACTGGCTTGTTGGACTGGCTACACAGAACTTCACACTTCTTCTCGCTGTTCATTAGCACCTGGAAAGGGGTGTTGACAATCCGGTCCCCTCTCAGCACCTCTCCTGCCATAAGAGAGACAGATGGATCTCAGAGCTTCAGCCCTGAAGTTGCTGAGGTCAGCGGAGCTATGGGGCCACTGGGCCGATTGGCAGGGCCTCGGACAGTTCTGCGCCTGGCACTCAATGACCTAACCCTGTCCGTAGATAGCTTGCCCATCCTACTCCCACCTGTACTCGCCATCCCCTTTCTGCTCTACCACCACCAGACTCTCCAGGGCACATCAAATACGCCATGTCATTCCATGCCTCTGGGCCTCATTGTCATTTCCTTTGACCAGAGTGCTATTTCTTGCTCCATGTTCCTGGGAAATTCCTCCTCACTCTTCAAGCTCAGTTTCTATTTCACCCTCTTGGAAGCCCTTCCTGACTTCTTCAGAGCTGAACCCACCACTCTCTCCTCTGATTTCCCTCTGTACAGAGGCAGTGATGTATAGTGGTGAGGGCATTGACCAGCCATTGAACCTTGGGTCCACCACTTACGATCTTAGCAGTCTTGGTTAAATTACTTAATCTCAACAAACTTCAATTTCCTTATCTGTAAAATGGGGATAATAATAGTAGCCATCTCACAGGGTTACAATGAAAAACAAAGTACCAGGCACAGAGCAGGCAAGCAACAAATACTATTTTTATCATGAGCATCACCTTTGCACCCTTCCATATGTCAATGATGTGACCTTGTACAATGTGTTAATATATTAAGTTTCTGCCATCTCTATGAGCTCTTTTAAGGGCCAGCAAGGTTCCCTATTGATTTCTGTCTTTAGATCCTAGTTCAGGCAGGGAGAGGAAGTGGACTGAAATCCAGCACTTGAGATTTTTTTTTAGCCCAAACATGTTTTTACTTAAACTGGCACACCCTTCACATGCCTGTGGTTCAGAGGGGCTGCCGGCCGCCATGCTAGCAGGCGCCGAGCAGTTAGGGACTGTCAACTAAACCCAATGGCACTTTCATTTTGAACTCTACTAACAGTTCTTCTGGGACACTGTGCAAATGGGGCAAGCTGAAGACCCACCAAAGCCAACGGGCAGGACTAGCGGCTGCACAAACACCTAGTCTAACGCGTGCTTCCCAGCATGGACCCATTCGGATATGGCACTCTCTGCCTAGCCGGTCACTCATTCCTTCATTAGTTTGTTTGGTCATTCACTTATTCATTCATTCATTCATTCATTCCCAACATGAACCTAGTATTGGTTATGTGCTGGGCCCTGAAAATGCGATGTTGAACAGACATACTCATGGGCCTTACGGCATAGGGAGGAGACAGACTTTGGTTAAATAATCAGGCTAACGAGACTACACCGTGTAACAAGAGGAACTTGCTCCAGACATGGGGGAGCAGGTCTAGGAAAGTTTCTCTGAGGAAGTGATGTTTGACGTGAGCTCTAAAGGAAGAGAGGCGTTAACTATATAACGAGACAGAGGAAGAACATTCTAGACAGCAGGAACAGTACATGCAAAAGCTCCTGGGGGTGGGAGAAGTGTGGGGAGTCTGAGAGGCCTGTGTGGTTGCAGTGCAGAGAGCAGGTGGAAAAGGGACTAAGGTGAGCCCAAGAGACGGGCTGGAGCTGGACCTGGGGGCCTGGGGGCCTTCCGGGAAGTCTGATCTTTATCCAGGGAACAAGAAAGTCAGTGAAGGCTTTCTAACAGCTGGAGGAAGACATTATCTGATTCTGATGACAGAAAGGGTACCCTGGCTGTTTTGTGAGGGAAGCACAGCAGATGCAAGGGACTGGCTGGGGCAATGCCAGTCAGTCACGCACATGAGTGATGACGGTGGCTGGTTAGGGCTGTGGAAGCCTCAAGAGCTACCGAGCAGGTGAAATGAGGGGACTTGGTGCTGACTGATAAAGGCGATGAGCGAGGCGTGATGCACACTAGGTAGACTGAGGTTTCTGCAGCCAAGTGCTAGGTGGGAAAACAGGAAGAAGGGCAAATTTAGACTGAAGGCATTTTTTCAGTTTGGATATGTTAGGGGGATATGTCAGGCAGGCAGTGAGATACCCAAATTTAGGGCTCGAAGGCCAGGTCAGGCCTGTGGATGGAAGCCGGGAGTTGCTGGCACATAAACTATGAGGCACGAAATGAGCTGTGCTACCGCAGAGAGTACCACGCAGCTGTGCAAAGTAGCGGCCCTGGCGAGCATGGACGAGGCCACTTAGGAGAGGGGCTCCCCTTCTCCCCCTTTTAGAAGCCTAGTGATGCAGCTGAGTCTGTTAAACCCAGGGAGGGACTGGCCAGTGGAGAGCAAGGATGCCAATAAGACATCTGCATGGTCCATTGTCTAAATGATTCAGGTTGTCTTCTTCATTTTACAGATGGCGCTGCTAGACCCGACAGGGCCAGTGACTAGCCCGTGATCATTCAAGGCGACTGTGGTAGTACTAAGCTCCTGGGCTCCTTCCTCTTCACCATGCCCCAATGCCCACTTCTTTGTAGTCAACAAGGAGCTCACTTGAGAAAAGGAAGAACATACACAGAGAGACACAAATCTGTAGACCAAGCCAGCAGGTATCATTTCTTGATACTCAGAAATTAAATTTAAACAAGAAAGAGGACATGCTGGTTTGGAATGGCTCATTTCTAATACGAAAGTATTTCTTTCAACTTTTTATAGCTGGAGCAGAGAGCCAGCCAGGCTGAATGAGCAGCACTATGAACGTGGACCCTGTAAGGGAGCCTGCCGCACCCCGGCATGCCTGCCGCAGACACCCACACACACCACGAGATGAACCATCAGCGCGATCACCATGAGCACAGCCCTCAGACAGCCCCGACGAACCTTTCTAGGGGAAGGCAGCCTGGACAACAGAAAGAATTCTGTCTTCAGAGTTAAATAAACAACAACGCAAACCAGGGACAATATCTCAATTTCTCCACCTATTGGCAAGTCTTAAACCCTTGGAGCTGCTGTTCCCTCTACTATGAAATGGGGGCAAGGATACTGGTGAACGACTGGGGCACTGTACCTCCTCTTGCCTCACCTCCCTGACCTATGTTAAGGGGATAGAAAGAATAGCTACCCTCATAGGGTTGTTGTGAGAATTAACTACGTGAAGGCGGAGAAGGGCCTAGAAGGACGCCCAGCTCACAGAAGAGCCCTGTAAATATTAACGGTGGTGCTGAACTTAATGCCGAGTACAAGGCTTGCCATCCAACAGGTGTATAATGAAGGAGGTTTCTGTTCCATTCAGGTAGGACACTGGCACTGACTGAATCCTCCTGTGTCAGACACTGGGTCAGAAGTGGGAGGGAGAGGAATGGAAGGCAGGATCCCTCCACTCTAACAGCCTCTAGGCCATCAAGGGAGTCACTCCACGAAGGCAGAATGATATAATATGGCAGGATAACTTTTGTACATAGAAGTTTTCATTTCTATGAGGCAGGAACATTCCCAGTTTCATAGAAGAAGGCTCAGGGAGGTTGAGATCACCCAGTGCAGAGGTGTGGGCTACCAACGAACCCACACTAGTTCTTGGGCAGGGGTGGGGGGCGGCTCGTTGAGGGTCCAGGTTGCAAGAGGCCTGGAGGACAAAGCAGGTCACATTTCTCAGACAGAGACAAGGTGGCTGGAGCATGGTGTGGTGTGGAAAGAGAAAAGAAGCGTAAGTGACAGGCAGGAGGGGCAGCCCAGACAGTCAGTGGAAGTCAGCCCAGGTCCTGAGGAACAGTACAAGGCAAGACTGAGGGCTGGGAGGTGCTGTCTGGTTCTGGTCAAGTCGACTAAAGCAGCCGAGCCTCGGGTGGCCCCGGCAGAGAGGGCAGTCCTTGCAGACGCCTGCTCAGGGACCAGTTCCCTCCTTTCTCCTTCCTCAGCTAAGAGAGGAAAGTCTCCCAAGTGCCTCAAGGTCAGGGACAGCATCCTTCTAAAACCAAGCTGGGCACAGAGGAAGCAGAGTAAGTACTAATAATCATGTCGAGAACTGAGGCTTCTGAATGAATGTCTTTTGCTTTCAGCCTGAAATTCTACCAAATGAAGAATTATCTGAATTAGAATAAAATGGCTACTATTTATGGAGCACATATGTCAGACGCTGTGCTGTGCTGGGTGCTTCACACATTATTTGAGGCAAGTCTTGCATAACCACTTAGCAAGAACTATGGTGATGTTTCTGCTTCCTTTAGGGCCAGAGGTAATCACTTACTCTTAATTAAGAGCAGAGTAGGTTACAGAAGCCATGAGAGACAGAAAGGAGTATCTAGAAATCACGGGAGAGCCGGTCTAAGCAGTAGCCAAGGGCTGCAACTCTGAAGTCCAACCACATGGATGCCAAGCCCAGCCTAGCCGTTAAGTAACAACATAACCAGAGGCAAGTCACTTAAACCTATAAAATGGGCATAAACACAGCAACTACCTCCCCAGGGATGTTAGGAGGATTGAATGAGCTGATATGTGCGTAAACGATGTAGAACGGTGCGCAGCACACAGTAAGGTTGGGGTTCACTGCGACCATCATTTGCAAAGACCCGGCTTCCCATTGGAGGCAGGTGACAGGGAGGGTAGAACTTACCGAGATTCTCCGCCTTGTAGGTTATTTTGCTGGGCTGGCAGAAGGGCAGCGAGTAGTACTCATAAGGGAGCTGAGTTCGAGAGCTGGTGAGCTTCACAGCCTAGTGGGAGAAGAGAGGCTGTTGTTGCTCAATCCAGAAACCAAGACGGCTGTTTCAAAAGTCCTTCCTGGTACCTACACCTCTTTGGTGCGCTCGGTAATACTGTCAAAGGAGCAAACTAACTACAGCAGATGCAACTGTAGTGTACTACACACGACACAGTCTCCAGTTCTGATTTTGTGTTTCGTTAGTTTTAGACTACATCATAGATTTTGTTTAAAATCATAACTAAATTCAATATTCACTGAGAGTCTGATATCTTTTGACTCTATTATTCCACTTCCGGGCATCCTCCCAAAGGAAATAACTCCAAATGAGGATAAACTGTAGGAACAAAGAGGTCCACTCCTTGCTCATAACCACAGCGCTTCCCTGCCTACAGTTCCTGGAGCCCGTCAGGCCCTGCACCCGCAGCTCCTCCTGGTCTGACCCCGTGTCCGTCTGGCCCCTTCTCACATTGAGGTCCCAGCTTAAGGCCCCTCGCCTGGAAGTCTCTATTTCATCTAAGGAAATTCCTTCATTTGCTATTCCAACACATGTAGTTTCCCAGGTAACAGGTCTGATAAGACAATTATTTTGTTTACCTGTTTTAAAAAATCAGTTTCCTCCACTAGAATTTAAGATTTAAGCTCCATGAGGGCAAGGACCTATGGAGCCAGGCACACAGTAATGCTCATTAAATGTTTGCTGAATGACAGAAGAGAGGAAAAACGGGAAAACAAGGATAAGCCCCCACACTGTTCAATAAATCATGAATATCTCATCCAATTAAATAGTATGCAGCCATTAAAAATGAGGTTTAAGAAGACCCTGAAGGAGAATGTTTAGGAACTGATACATGCACACAGACTATAGCTCTGGAAACGGTGACAGTCACAGACAACACCAAACCATAGGTAAACGGAACAAAATGTCGCAAAAAAAATTTCTAGTCTACATGCAAATAAAATTATCTTTGCTATTTAGAAACTATCAACCATTCCTCATACACCATCTATAAAAGCATAAATAATATTTAGAATCCAGGTCCACAATCCATATTTAAAACTCATGCTTTGATATGGAGATTCCTTAATAAATTAAAAAATAGAACTATTCAATGACCCAGCAATTGCACCACTAGGTATTTATTCACAGGATACGGGTGTGCTGTTTCAAAGGGGCACATGCACCCCAATGTTTATAGCAGCACTACTGACAGTAGTCAAAGTATGGAAAGCCCAAATGACCATTGACGGATGAATGGATAAAGAGGATGTGGTGTGTGTGTGTGTAGATGTGTGTGTGTGTGTACACACACACACACACACATACATACAGTGGAATATTTCTTTAAAAAAACTTTTTAAAGATGTTTATTTTCGAGAGAGAGAGACAGAGACAGAGCACAAGCAGGGGAGGGGCAGAGACAGGAGGGAGGGAGAGGGAAAGAGACATAGAATCTGAAGCAAGCTTCAGGCTCTGAGCTGTTAGCACTGAGCCTGCCGGAGCTTGAACCCACATACAAACTATGAGATCCTGACCTGAGCCAAAGCAGGACGCTTAACTGACTGCACCACCCAGATGTCCCATATACAATGGAATATTACTCAGCAATCAAAAAGAATGAAATCTTGCCATATGCAACAACATGGATAAAAGCAGAGTTTATCATGCTAAACAAAATAAGCCAGAGAAAAGACAAATATCATATTACTTCACTCATATGTAGAATTTAAGATACAACACAGATGAACATAAGGGCAGGGAAGCAAAAATAATATAAAAACAGAGAGGGAGACAAACCATAAGAGACTTTGAAAAACGGAGAACAAACTGAGGGTTGTTGGAGGGGTGTTAGGAGGGGGGTGGGCTACATGGGCAAGGGGCATTAAGGAGGACACTTGATGGGATGAGTACTAGGTGTTACAAGTAAGTGATGAATCACTAAATTCTATTTCTGGAATCACTGATACACCATATGTTAACTTGGATTTAAATTTTTAAAAACCTCATGCTTTGAAATTAGGAATTTATTTAAAAAAAACTTTTAATGTTTATTTTTGAGAGACAGGGAGAGATAGAGTGTGAGCAGGGGAGGGGGGGGCAGAAAGAAAGGGGAGACACAGAATCTGAAGGAGGCTCCAGGCTCTGAGCTGTGAGCACAGAGCCCGATGCAGGGATCAAACCCATGAACCATGAGATCACAACCTGAGCCAAAGTCAAAGGCCTAACCAACTGAGCCACCCAAGCGCCCCAAGAATTTTTATTTTAAATGGGCAGTGTGGACAATACCCCTGAGCTGAATCTGGAGCAGTACCCCATATTTAAGGACTGTTTGTGCAAAGAAATGCAAAAATATTCATACTATGAAGTGAGATAAATAAAGTCAAACAGCTTCAGGCCAAGACTTATCTATAAGGAGCATAGAAAAACTGGGTTTCAGAGATTTTTAGATGTTGGACTAAGGGACTGAGGACATCTATTAAGCATTTCATGAACTGCCTGAGACGAACTAGCCAAAAAGTTACTGTATGTTAGAGTAGACTGTTATTTTGTGTTTCTTACGTTCTCTCTCTCTCTCCCTCTCTCTGGATAATCCAAAAAAAAAATCCACATTACAAAGAGACCGAGCCCCATCTGTATGTTCTCTCCCACCCTCCCTCCTCCAACGCAAGGTATGCGCTCTTCCATCCCCAGGCTGGCACGACTGGAAGCCAGAGCCACCCTCTCCTCCCTGTGCCACAAGCTAAGGTCTGGAGGGAGCTTCTGACGAGAGCACTGCGGGGAAGGGTACTGCAGCAGTTAGGAGACGGAGCAGCTAAGAATAATCCTACTACCTCTTCGTCACCATATGACCTTGCGCAAGCTGGTTTACTTCCCTGGGCCTTGGTTTCCTTATCTGTAACATATACGGTAAATCTGTAAAATATACACTATCTGCCTCAGAGAGTTGGGGATGCAGAAAGGATGTGAGTTAAATTATGCATCATGCCTGGCATGTACATAACCCTCAATAAATGTTACTTTAATTACTGTTCCTGAAAGTTACAGTCTGACCTCCAAGGGAGAGAGACGCTCACAATAATGCAACACACATAATGTAGCTTTACTCATTCATTACTGCTTAGTTCTATATGCAGATGCTTTTTAACATATATAAATGCTTTCAGACATATTTATACACCCTGCTAGGCTCCGTACCAGGAGCTGGTAACACAGCAGTGACCGGGACAGATAAGATTCCAGCTCTTTTAGAACTTGATTAATAGTTTTCTTTTTTTTTTTAAACAAACATAGTATTTATATATTTATCCCCTTAACTGACTAACTCCTTCTGGACAATCACAAGTTGCTTGTATATGATGTCCCAAAGAGGCAGGACATGTAGCAATTTGTCATTTTGCTAATACCTAAAGTGTGGTGTCAAACAAAGGGGCCCATACGTGGCGGGACATCAGGTGGGCGACCCTTTGTGACCTTCCTGTCTTCTGTTTCTCCTTTTGGACACTGTGACGCTCAGGAAAGATACAAACTTGACTTTCATGCCATCTTACTGAGTTCCTTTTGCGCAGACCAGTGAGGACGTGGTTCACATCAATACGACAATAAGGCAAGAAATGTACTTTTATTTTAGGAGCCCAATTTATTGTCGTAGCTTTCTAAGTTTTGTTAGCCCTTTTTACAAAATCACCAAGGGTGTGAAGGACGACTGAAAACTTTCAAACACACATTACTTTGCTGAGGGAGGAACAGTGTGGTAGTCAAGTAACTGGGGATTGATGGAGGTGAGAGAATGCCAAGTGCCCTAAACTGTAAACACTGTAAGAAAAAAAAAAGACTCCCTCAAAATACCAAAATATTAAGAGTGGTTATATTTGAGTGATGACAGAGGAGAGAGCCCTCTGGGAGGGCTTACACAAGGTTACGCCCCGTCCCTGCCCTCCCTGGTGGCAGGCCACATCCAATGACTGATTCATTGAGGGACAGAGAACTAGTCCTCTTGGCTCAGTTTGGACCAGCTCTGAAGGGTCGGCCACTCCCGTTCCAGAGCTTCCCTCGGGCCTCTGCTGTACCGCAGTCCGGTGTCTCCCTCCGCCCAGTCCTGCCTCCTCACTACCTCCCAAGTGCTGACCCTGAGAGCCCACCGGATAGATCTGCACCACGTCTCCACCTTGGAGTCTGTACAGATCCCCGAAGACCCCCCACCACCCCCTAGCCCTACTTGGCCTCGGAGAGTGCCACCAACAGCACACTGCTAAAGAGCCATTAATCAAGGTGCCAGCCTGCCACTGCCCCTGACCAATGATATTTTAAGTGACTCCTTCCCCACCCTTGCTAGTTGCCTGACCGATAGGTGGGCATCTAGCTTGAAAAGCAAAGGTGTCTAGGTGGATGGCTTTTCTTTAGACTTGAATCGTTCAGGGGTGCCTAGGTGGCTCAGTCAGTTGAGTGTCTGGCTTCGGCTTAGGAGTCATGATCTCATGGCTCGTGGGTTCAAGCCCTGTGTCAGGCTCTGTGCTGACAGCTAGCTCAGAGCCTGGAGCCTGTCTTCAGATTCTGTGTCTCTCTCTATCTCTGACCCTCCCCTGCTCATGCTGTCTCTTTCAAAAATGAATAAAACATTAAAAAAATTTTTAGACTTGAATCGTTCATGCACAAATTTGCCGTATCTACTTACTGTTGATTCTACTATTTATTTTTTAGGGCAATACATTAAGAAGCTAATACTTTTATCACTATTAAAAATGGAAAACCTACAGCAGCCATAAAATCACAAGTTGATGATGTAGTCATATTTCTTAATATGCATGAAAAGAAAACAGCTATTAAAATAAAATGTGTTTGTCAGCTGCTTTTAATCACCTCATACACCACCACTCAGACAGGCAGTACAAAGTTTGCGGAATCCAGCTGTGGCAAAATGTACAAGCAAAAGACACAAGGCCGTACCAGGCTGTGTATGTGCAGACAATCTGAGTTATGAGAGAGAAACTGGTGAGGGAAAGAAGGAGAACCAATGAAAGAGGGAGGCCAAGGTGTCAGAGGAGGTAGCAGGTTGAGAAAGAGAGACACACACACAAACAAACACACACAACTAGGAACAAGGGCACACGTGAGGATGAAAGTGAGAGAAACACAGACCTGGCCAGAGCCAGAGCCAAAGAGAAAGACAGAGGGGCGCCTGGGTGGCTCAGTCGGCCAAGCGTCTGTCTTTGGTTCAGGTCATGATCTCACAGTTCATGGGTTTGAGCCCCACGTTGGGTTCTGTGCTGACAGCTCAGAGCCTGGAGCCTGTTTCAGATTCTGTGTCTCCCTCTCTCTCTGCTCCTCCCCCATTCATGCTCTGTCTCTGTCTCAAAAATAAATAAACTATAAAAAATTAAAAAAAAGAAGACAGACAGAGAGGGACACAGAGAGAACACACTCACACAGGCAAAGTTGCAGGGTGGGGCGGTGAGGGAGAGAGGGAGAGGGAGAGACGAAGAGGCTGGGCTCCCAGAACTGCAGGCTCTGGACAGCACTCCCCTCCCAGGCAGGGAGCACGCAGCAGACTCGCTTTTTCCTAGGGCGATTGGCACCGGCTTTTGTTATCTGCATGCTTGGGACCTTCTCACCAGGGTCCTCCAGCCAGGCTGCCCAGCACAGAGGCTCCAACAGTCTAGAAAGGCACCTACCTTGATTTCTACAGGGTCGTTCTGGTGGAAGTTGATTGGTGCAACTCCAGGGACGTAGAAGGCGAGAGAATCACATGTGAGCGAGATAAGCAGCAGGGACCACGGCAACCAATCCTGCTTGGAAGAAGAGAGGCTGTAGTTGGAATGGGGGAAAGAAGCGAACACCTCTCTAGGGCAGATCGAGTCATAGCACCTTCATGTCTGCTTTAACTGGCCCAGTTTCAACCCCACTCTGTGAGTGCCGAGTCCCGCACTTCAGCACTTCCAGAAACGAGTCACAAAATGAATGAAGTAATTAACATTGGGGCAAAAGGAAAGACTGTCATACAGGAGCCACATCTCCCCACTTCCGGATCAATGTTCTTTCTACCATGTCACATTGTATCACTCTTCAGTATAGCTAGCAGGAAGCTAAGCTCCAGAATGTTCCCCAAATTCCCTTTTTTCTATACAGCAACGAGCTCACTCTGTCAGGAAGATCCCACGTTACCAATATATCTTCATACAAGCCTTCTCCAAATTGTACGGACCTCATCACCTGCCACTCACCTCCTCACTCAGTTTCAGCTACACTGGCCTTCTTGCTGTCCCTTGACAATAGGCCCTTCTGTATCCCTCAGGGCCATCCCCCTTACTGCTCAGAATGACCTTCCCGCAGATGTGCATGGCTAATCTCATTCCTTCTTTAATTCTGGTCTCTCTCAAATGTCACGTCCTCAGAGAAGGCTTCACTGACAATCCTATCTAATATAGCGCCCCCACGGCTCCCATTACCCATTCTCCACCCCCTTGCTTCATGTCCCCTCATAGACCTATCTACTTGACATGTACAATATGCATGTGTTTATTTGTGCAGTCTGTCCCCTTCCACTCGAATGTGATCTCTGTGGGAGCAGGGACTGTGTGTCCTCAGTGCCTGGCACAGAGCAGGCACTCAGTAAATGACCTACACACAGGATAGTCACCCGGGAATCAAAGGCAAGAAAGACCAATGACTGGCCTCAGGAAATGCACTCCATCAAAACATCTCTTTCCTTGATTAACAACATGCGTCAACCCCCTCAAGGACAGCCTCCTGATTCTCTCTCTCCACTTGGTCTGAACAAGGAACTGGATCCAGATCCAGTCCAGTCCTGGGTCACAGACTCACTAGTGCTCCTGCAGCTGCCCTCATTCTCCACCCCCTGTGCTGTCACGGCATCTCGGACCCTTGTTTCCTCCCACTGGGCGCTGGCCACAGCATTCTGACCACCTTGTCTCCACAGACCCCTGTCCTTCAAGTTACTGCCACACACATGTGCATGCGCGCGCACACACACACACACACACACACACACACCACACTCAGATGGTTCTTTGGGAACTCAGTTTTATATGGAATCAGAATTGCTCAGAGGACTTGCCAAAAATGTGAACTCATCTGCATTTTTACCAGGAGCACAACCTGAGAAATAGTTTAAGATTTAATAGCTTAAGGTTCTGAGTTTGGTGTACTTTTTGTAGATGCACAGGTTGGTCAAAGTCTTAAAAACAATATATTCAGAGTGTTTTCCCCCTGATTGGTTGTAAATGTTTTTAAGTATCTTCCAGCTTGTTCATTATGGAATTACGAAGGAACAGTGCGACCCCAATAAAAACAGTGAAAGATGAATAAGACAGCTGTATTGTACTTAGGAATCAAGGGTCAGCAGAATTCGGGGTAAGAGCAGGATCTTTAAAAGAAGTGACAAAACTAGAAGGTAGAAAATTATTTCATGGGGTAGGATTCTGTATAGGAAGGCAATACTTTCCCCTTTCTGTCCCTTAAAAAACTTTTAAAAATTTATTTATTTATTTTGAGAGAGAGAGTGTGTGTGAGTGACAGGGGGAGGGACAGAGAGAATCCCACACAGGCTCCGCACTGTCAGCACAGAGCCCAACATGGGGCTCGAACTCAAACACTGTGAGATCATGACCTGAGCTGAAACCGAGAGCGGGACGCTTAACCAACTGAGCCACCTAGGCGCCCCAGAAACTTTTAATTTTAAAGTAAATTTAGATTTACAGAAGAGTTGCGAAAATACTATGAGAGTTCCCATGTACTCTTCACCCAGCTTCCTCTGACGTTAACATTTTACATAACCACAAGCAGGCAAGACTTTTAAAAATAACTAGCTTAAAAATGTTTTGAAAAGGTAGCGCATACATAGTAAATAATTCAAACACAGTACAAATGGGTATACCATGAAAAAGCAATCGTCCTCCCACTTGGGCTCCCTACAGACAACTGCTATCACCAGTTCCTTGAAGATCCCTCTAGAGACATCTTACGTGTTCACAAAGGGAAGGGTTTAGTAGTGTGAGTTTGTCTTGCGTACAACACCAATAAACAGGATTGATTCTCTCTTTCTGTGATGGAAGCCTACTGACCGCGACTGGGTACAGCATCTGATTTCTTCCCCATCAGACAACTTCCTCTAAATGACCTGTTGTGAGAAGATTATGGCCCTCCCCCTTTGGAACCCTGAGCTAGGCCTCGCTGGTCAGTCTTTGGTCAGTCTTTAGAAACGCAAGTGCCTTGAGTGAGAGAAACAAATCATGTCCTCTTTCCCCTAAGTCCTCTTTCTATCTGAATTCCAGTTCACTAAATGCAGGGAAAACAACTCCTGCAGTTCTGGCACAACCTGCCACACAAATGTTGTTTAAAAAAAACAACACTGAATTTTTGAAAAATGATGCAGAAGACAGACAATCCTCACACAAAGATACTATTAACAAACTGCAAATCAATGGATCTTAGAGGAAGGTTCAACAGATGAAAAATGGCAAAGGCTATTTCCCTTTTAAAGTGCTACTGTCTTTGAATAATACAAGTTGGCAATCAAAAGCAATTCAGAAGTTTGGTTTAGAATTAAGGACTGTGTCAAAATGACACTGTCAGTTTTAGAGATTAAAATATCACTGTTTTGATATTCTCATATGGCTGGAGGGATAAAGAACTAGAACACTTCTGGGGGGGCAATCTGGAACTCTATCAAAAGCACACACACCCCAACCCCCAGCAAACTGCATACTCTTTGGCTCTGCAATTCTACTTTGAGACATGTTAAGACAAATATGGCAGGGGCACCTGGATGGTTCAGTCGGTTAAGTGTCCAACTCTTGATTTCGGCTCAGGTCATATCACGCAGTTCGTGGGATTGAGCCCTGTGTTGGGCTCTGTGCTGGCAGCTCAGAGCCTGAAGCCTGCTTCAGATTCTGTGTCTCCCTCTCTCTGCTCCTCCCCCCACTCGTTTTCTCTCTCTCTCTCTCTCAAAATAAAATAAAAATATGGCAAATATGCCAAAATGTACATAATAGGATTTTCACCACAGTGTTACTTAAAATCATGAAATTGTTCACTAAAATAGTCAATATTAGTGGAATAGGTTAAATTATAATGTATCCACTTACCCATTTATATAGTCATTGAAAAGGAAATATTCCTTGAGTGGGGATGGTTAAGCTTTAGATCTAAGCAGAAACAGCAGGGGGTAGACGTGCCATAGCAGGATCCTCCCCCTTTCAAAAAGTTATCTTTGAGAAAATGTTTAGCAGGCAAAATGGGCTGTGTTTGTAATGGACTTTCTTCTTTTTTGTATATCTCTATTTCTAATTTTTCTTAGGGGATGATAAAGCATTTATATCAATTAAGAAAAATAGTAAAATAAATCAGCAAAAAAAAAAAAATCACCCTTCTGAACACCTAGGTTAGAGTAATTCTAGGTCAGAATGGAAGGACTTCCGCCTGCTGGCCCAAGATACTTTTCCATCAGCACCTTCGACCTTTTGGTTCTAAGCCTTCAGGAAAATCCCAAAATTGTCTTGGCCTCAGTGAACAGACTAGGTAAGATGAGGTTGCCTTTGAGCCTCTGCTCAAGCTGTTTTTGCCACCTGCTCTCACCTTATTCGAGTTGACCTAGCCTTGAAGGTCCAGTTGAAATGTTTCTTCCTTCAAGACCCCCTCAGATCTCCACAAATATGCCAAAATGGACATAAAAGGATGTTCACCACGGCGGTATTTAAAATCATGAAATTGCAGAATATACACAATTTCCTTTTTAATGAGTATATAAATGGGTAAGTGGATACATTATAATTTAACCTATTCCATTTATATTGGCTATTTTAGTGAAGAACTTTACGATTTTAAATAATGCTGTGGTGAACATCCTTTCATGTACATATTTTGTGGAATTATTCTTTTCTTTTCTTTTCAAGGCACCTTCTAAATATCTCTATGATGTCACTAGAGGCAAGAGAATGGAAACTACCCAATATCTGACTGAACTTTCACATCTATCCATGTTCAAGGATTAGTGCTTAAGTTATTTGACCCATACTTAAATCTGCACTTGTCTAAGGCACTGCTATAGTACATTTCATGTTGAATTGTGGTCATGTAAGTTTCTGCCATCTGTCCACCTGCACTAATTACTTGTCTAGTTGTGTTATGGGAGTACTCAAATTAATAATAAGCAGAACCAACCTCTGATCTATAAAAATATAAACCATCCATTCTCATAAGATTGAATGCTATGGGTTTGGTTTGTTTTTGTTGCTGTCTTTTAGTAAGCTTTATCCCTAACACCAGTCTCGAACTCAAAACCCTGAGAACAAGAGTCGCATGCTCCAATGACTGAGCTAGCCAGACACACTGGATACTGTGGTTCTTAAGCTTATCTCCAGCTGTATCCTTGAGAATCTGATTTTTTAAAATTCTCAAATTAAGGAGTTCTTGATACCTCCCACCTTTCCACCTGTTCAAGGACCTGGTTTGAGACTCTTGGAGGGGCGCCTGGGTGGCTCGGTTAAGCATCCAACTTCGGCTCAGGTCATTATCTCACGGTTCATGAGTTTGAGCCCTGCATCAGGCTCTGTGCAGACAGCTCAGAGCCTCGAGCCTGCTTCAGATTCTGTGTCTCCCTCTCTCTGCCCCTCCCCTGCTCACACTCTGTCTTTCTCTCTCAAAAATAAATAAACATTAAAAAAAAAAAAAAGAGAGAGACTCTTGGAGAATATCCCCCACCCTATCTGTACATCTACAACAGTGGTTCTCAATCCTGATGCATATTAGAATAATCTGGGAAGTAAACAGATTAAATTCCTAATCAAAAGGCAAAGATTGGCTGAATGGATAAAAAAACAAGATCCAGCAATATGCTGTCTACAAGAGACTCGCTTTAGATCTAAAGACACACATGGCTGAAAATGAAGGGACAGAAAAACATTCCACATAAGTGGTAACCAAAAGAAAGAAAAAGTGGGGGTGCCTGGGTGGCTCAATTAGTTGAGCATCTGACTTGGGTCATGATCTCACAGATTGTGGGGTTCAAGCCCCACATTAGGCTCTGTGCTGACAGCTCAGAGCCTGGAGCCGGCTTGCGATTCTGTGTGTGTGTCTCCGTCCCTCCGCTGCTTGCATTCTGTCTCTCTCTCTCTCAAAAATAAACACACATTAAAAAAAAAAAAAAAAGAAAGAAAGAAAGCAGGGGTGGATATACTTAGACAATACAGACTTACAGTTAAAAACTGTGTCTAGAAACTGAGAAAGTCATTGTATAATGAGAAAAGGGTCTATTCAACTGGAAGATAAAACAGTTATAAACATATACACACCCGAAATCAGAGCACCTAAATGTATAAAGCAAATATTGAGAGATCTGATGGAAGAAACTGACAGCAATACAGTACTAACAGGGGACTTCAATATCTCATTTAAAATAATGACCAGTGGGGCGCCTGGGTGGCTCAATTGGTTAAGCGTCCAACTTCAGCTCAGGTCAGATCTCACATTCGTGGGTTCGAGCCCTGCGTCAGGCTCTGTGCTGACAGCTAGCTCTGAGCCTGGAGTCTGCTTCCGTTTCTGTGTCTCCTTCTCTCTCTCTGCCCTCTCCCTCTCATGCTCTGTCTCTCTCTATATCAAAAAATAAATAAAACATTAAAAAAATTTTTTTTAAATAATGACCAAAACATCCAGACAGAAAATCAATAAACAGCGGACTCAAACAACACTACAGACCTAATGGACTTAACAGAAATATATAGAACCTTCCACCCAAGAGCAGAAGAATACATGTCCTTCTCGAGCACACAGAGAATATTCTCCAGGACAGATCACATGTTAGGCTCACAAAACAAGTCTTAACAAATTTAAGAAGACTGAAATCACCCCACGTATCTTTTCTGATCACAATGGAATGAAATTAGAGATCAATAACAAAAAATGGGAAATAAGCAAATATGTGAAAACTAAACAACACACTTTTTTTTAATGTTTTTTATTTATTTATTTTTGATACAGAGAGAGACAGAGCATGAGAGGGGGAGGAGCTGAGAGAGAAGGAGACACAGAACCAGAAGCAGGCTCCAGGCTCTGAGCTAGGTGTCAGCACAGAGCCCGACGCGGGGCTCGAACCCACAAAAGTGAGATCTGACCTGAGCCAAAGTCGGATAAACAACACACTCTTGAACAACTATGGAGTCAAAGAGGAAATCAAGGGAGAATTTAAAAGTACCTCAGACAAAAGAAAATAAAAAGACAACCTACCAAAATTATGGAATTGTTACGGAAATGCAACAAAAGCAGTACCGGGAGGGAAGTCTACAGGAGTAAACAACTACATTACATATCTATAAATCTCAAAAAACCTAACTTTACACTTCAAGGAACCAGAAAAAGAACAAATGAAGCCCAAAGTTAGCAGAAGAAAGGAAATAATAAAGATTAGAGAGAAATAAAAAAGAGGATTTTTAAAATAGGGGGGAAAAAATCCCACCCACAACAGAACCCAGTTGGTTTTTTGAAAAGCTAAAAATCAACAAATGAAACTAAACAAATTTAGCAGCACCAATGTGAGGAAAAAAGAGGGAATGCTCAAATAAAATCAGAAATGAAAGAGGGGACATTATGAAAGGTGACTCAGAAATATAAATATAAAAAGCATCAAAAGGGACTATTATAAGCAATTATACATCAACAAATTGAATAACTTAAGAGAAATAGGTAAATTCCTAGAAACACATAACCTCCCAAAACTGAATCAAGAAAAAACAGAAAATTAAAACAGACCAATAAAAAGGGGAGGGGGTTGAGTCAGTAATTAAAGACCTCCCTTCACAGGTGAATTCTCCCAAACATTCAATAAAGAATTAATACTAATCCTTCTTAAACTCTTCAAAAGTAAAAGAGGGAATACTTCTGAACTCATTTTATGAGGACAGCATCACTCTGATACCAAAAGCAGACAAAGATACCACAAGGAAAGAAAACTACAGGCTTATAGACTTGATGAACATGGATGCAAAAATTCTCAGTAAAATACTAGCAAGTCAAATTTAACAGCCCATTAAGAGAAGCATATGCCAAAATCAAGTGGGATTTAGTCCTGGGATGCAAGGATGGTTCGACCTAAGTAAACCAATGGATGTGATACACCACCTTAATAAAATGAAAGAAAAAAAAATACTATCATCTCAATAGACACAGTAAAAGAATATGACCAAATTCAACATCCATTCACAATTTAAATTCTCAATATAAAAGGTATAAAAGGAACTTACCTCAACACAATAAAGGCCATATGTGAAAAGCCCACCGTTAACATCATTACTTTTTGCTAATCAAAAATATATGTGTTCTGAATTTCCCCTCCCAGACAGACAGATACCAGATACCAGAGCACTGAAGGTGGCAGAGAAATGAAAAGCAAATCCTGAAGGCTTCAATACGCTTCTGTTCCAGGGTCTTGAACCAACAGCACAAGTACCCACGCCAAAACCAAAACCAAAACCCAACAAAAAGACACAACAATGAGGACAATACTCACCCTCCTGGAAAATGACACAAGAAGCCAGAGTCATTGAGCACCTACCAAGAAAGGACAAGGCACTGTGGCACACAGTCCTTTCCACTTACGAGCCCCTACTTTGTGCTAAGCACTTTACAAACACTGACTGGCACCACTCTCACTACAGCTGCCTAGGGATTTCTGTCACCATCTCACAGACAACTGCCAGTTAACCGGAGACTCAGAGGGTAAACAACTTGACCAAGGTCAGAAGGCAGAGGAACAGGGAGGCTCTTTGCAGGCAGGTGATGACGAGCGTATAAGAATGCTACTGATAATGAGGGCAGCTAACACTGACTGAACGCTGGTTTCGTAGAATGAAATACTAAAATACAGAGCTCTCCAAACTGGGGTCCTGGAGAAGACAGAACAGACTTAAACATACAAAATGAAATGGATGTACTAGAAGCAAATATAGGGGCGCCTGGGTGGCTCAGTTGGTTAAGCCTCCGACTTCAGCTCAGGTCGTGATCTCATGTTCGTGGGTTCGAGCCCCACGTCAGGCTCTGTGCTGGCAGCTCAGAGCATGGAGCCTGCTTCCGATTCTGTGTCTCCCTCTCTCTCTGCCCCTCCCCGCTCATGCTCTGTCTCTCTGTCTCAAAAATAAATAAAACATTAAAAAAATTTTTAGAAGCAAATATAGATCTACTTTTATTAAACAATCTTCACATAAAAGGTTTTTTTTTTTTAATGTTTATTTATTTTTGAGACAGAGAGACAGAGTGTGAACAAGGGAGGGGCAGGGAGAGAGGGAGACACAGAATGTGGAAGACAAGCTCCAGGCTCTGAGCTAGCTGTTAGCACAGAGCCCGACATGGGGCTCGAACCCACGAACCGTGAGATCATAACCTGAGCCGAAGCTGGACACTTAACCGACTGAGCCATCCAGGCACCCCACATGGACAGTTTTCTAAGAATGAAACAAAATCCAGATGCTAGAAAGAAAAACGATATATATAGGAAGAAGGAAGAAAAATGTAAAAATATATATATATTATAGACAAAGAAAAGACAATTTGGGTAAAAATATCTACCACACAGCCAACAGAGGATGAATTCCTTTAGTATACCAAGTGCTCTTACAAACCACTGAAGGGACAAATAACTGAAAAGAATATGAAAGGGCAGTTAAAAAAATTCAAAAGGCCAAAGAGAAATTTAAAAATAATTTTTAAAATGCAAATCAAAATAATGACATCTGACTTTTTACCTATTAGAGTCACAAAGCTTTAAAAATCTGAATACACTCGATATAGATAAACTGGTACAGTCTTTGGGGAGGGCAATTTAGCAATATATACTTCAATGGAAGGTAGAACTATTTCTGAAGGACTGCCCACATAAGTTATAAAGTATAAAAAAATAAGATGCACAGCAGTGTGTGTAGTGCATAATCTCATTTCTCCAAAAAAGTTTTTTTAAGCATGCCAAAAACATCATAAGAAAATTACAAACAGGGGCGCCTGGGAGGCTCAGTCAGTTGAGCATCCAACTTCAGCTCAGGTCATGATCTCACGACTGGTGGGTTTGAGCCCCAAGTTGGGCCTCTGTGCTGACCACTAGCTCAGAGCCTGGAGCCTACTTCAGATTCTGTGTCTCTTTCTCTCTGCCCCTCCCCTGTTCACGCTTTGTCTCTCTGTCTCTCAAAAATAAATAAATGTAAAAGAAATTAAAAAAAAAATAAAAAAGGAAAACTACAAATAGTCCTCATGAACACAGATGGAAAAAAATCCTTAACAAAATATTAGCAAATCATATCCAGCAAGTATGAAAAGGTTTATACAGGGCACCTGGGTGGCTTAGTTGGTTGAGTGTCCAACTCCTGTTTTCAACTCAGGTCAGGATCCCAGGGTTGTAGAATCGAGCCCCTACCGGGCTCCACACTGAGCATGGAATCTGTTTAAGATTCTCTCCTGCCCTCTGCCCCTCTCCCCTGCTCACGGGTGCTCCTTCTCTCCCTAGAAAAGTTTATACATGATGACCAAGTGGGATTTATCCCAGGGATGCAAGGTGAGCTTCATATCTGAAACTCAGTGTAATACCTCATAAAAATAAAGAACAAAAACCACACTATCTTCACAAAGAAAAAGCACTTAATAAAATTCAACACACATTCATGATAAAAGCTCTCAACAAATTAGGAATAGAAAGGAACTTCCTTGGGGCGCCTGGGTGGCTCCGTCGGTTAAGCGACTTTGGCTCAGGTCATGATCTCGCAGTCCGTGGGTTCGAGCCCCATGTTAGGCTCTGTGCTGCCAGCTCAGACCCTGGAGCCTGCTTCGGATGTGTCTCCCTCTCTGCCCCTCCCCCATTCATGCTTTGTCTCTCTCTGTCTCTCAAAAATAAACAGAAGTTAAAAAAAATTATTAAAAAAAAAACAGAAGAAAAAAAAAGGAACTTCCTCCATCAGATAAAGAGCAGCTATGAAAAACCAACAGCCAAAATCATTCTTAATGCTGAAAGACCAAATGATTCCTCCCCAATTGATTGATAGTGCAAGAATGTCCACTTTTACCATTTCTATTCAACATTGTGGTATAAATATAAACAGAGTGCCATGAAGCACATAACCGAGACATCCATATTGAAAAGAAGTAAAGGAGCTTTCATTTGTAGCTCATGTATCATATATCCAGAAAATCCTAAGGAATCCACAAAACAGCTACTAGAACCAATAAAGTGAGCAAGGTCAGAGACTACAAGGTAAACATAAAAATTAACTGTATTTCCATATAGTAGCAACAAACAACCCAAAAATTAAATTAAGAAAATAGTTCCATTTGTAATATCTTCAAAAAGAATAAGATATTTAGGAATAAATTGTTCAAGGAGACTTGTATCCTGAAAATTACAAAACATTCTAAGTAACTAGACAGATGTTCCATATTCATGGATTGGAAGACTCAATATTATTAGGATGGCAATTCTTCCCAAATGGATCTACATATTAGTCTTTTTCATAGAAATTGACAAGTCAACCCTAAAATTTATATGGAAACACAAAGGACTCAGAACATCCAAAACAACTTAAAAAAATTTTTTTAATGTTTTTTATTTATTATTTTTGAGAGACAGAGAGAGAGAGTTCAAGCAGGAGAGGGTCAGAGAGAGAGAGAGAGAGAGGGAAATACAGAATGTGAAGCAGGCTCCAGGCTCTGAGCTGTCAGCACAGAGCCCGACACGGGACATGAACCTACCAACCGTGAGATCATGACCTGAGCCGAAGCCGGATGCTTAACTGACTAAGCCACCCAGGCGCCCCCCAAAACAACTTTTAAAAAGAACAAATTCTAAGCTTATTTTATGAAACTATTGTAATCAAGACAGTGCGGTAAGGATATACAATAAAGACCAATAAAAGAGAATTCAAAGTCCAGAAATAAATCTATATGTTTACAGTAAATTTATTTTCAACAAGATTGAGAAGGCATTTCAATAGGGAAAAGATAGTCTTTTCAACAAATGGTTCTTGGACAACTGGGTAGCTATCTGCAAAAGAAGCCTCACACACACACAAATTAACTCAAAATGCATCTTAGACCTGAATAGAAAAGCTAAAACTTCTAGAAGAACAGCAAGGAGAAAATCTTTGTGACCTTGTATTAGGCAAAGATGTCTTAGATACAACACCAAAAGAAAGCACAATCTATATTTAAAAAATTGATAAAATGGATTTCATCAAAATTTAAAATGTTTACACTTCAAAAGATATCAAAGAAAATGAAAGACATGGACAGAGAGGGTATTAGGCTAAGTGAAATAAGTCAATGACAAATATGGTATGATTTAACTTGTATGTGGAATCTAAAAAACAAAACAAATGAACAAAACAGAAACAGGCTGATAAACACAGAGAACAAACCAATGGCTGCCACAGGATGTGGGATGAGGGGGATGGGCAAAATAGGCGAAGGAGATTAAGAGCTATAACCTTCCAGCTATAAAATAAATAAGTCATGGGGATGTAAAATACAGCATAGGGAATACAGTCATACTATATTACAATAATACTGTAATAACTTTGTATGGTGACAAACAATAACCAGACTTACAGTGGTGAGTATTTCATAAGGTATATAAAATACCAAATCACCATTCTGTACAACTAAAATGAATACATTGTATGTCAACTTATACTTCAAATTTCAAATATTTGAAAAAAAAGAAAAAAAAATGCTAGGCCATAGAGTAGAAGAAAAATCATTCTAAGGGTGCCTGGGTGGCTCAGTCGGTTAAGCATCCGGCTTCAGCTCAGGTCATGATCTCACAGTTCGTGGGTTCGGGCCCGGCACCAGGCTCTGGGCTGACAGCCAGCACAGAGCCTGGATCTTGCTTCAGATTCTGCGTCTCCCCCTCTCTCTCTGACCCTCCCCTGCTCACGCTGTCTCTCTCTCTCTCAAGCAAAAAAAGACAAAAAAGAAAGAGAAAAAAAAAGAAATATCATTCTAAATCACATATCTGATAGAGGACTTTATCCAGAATGTATAAAGAATTCTTATAACTTAATGAGAAGACAAACAACCCAATTTAAAAATAGGTGAAAGATCTGTATATACATTTCACCAAAGATAAACGAATGCCTAATAAGCACATGAGAAGATGTTCAGTGTCATTTGTCATTAAGGACATGGAAACCAAAACCAAAATGAGGTAGACCACACATCCATAATAAGGCTAACCTCAAAAACACAGGTAGTAACAAGTGTGGACGAAGATGGGGAGAAACTGGAACTCTCATATACTGATGAGAGCGTAAAATGATACAGCCGTGGGAAAGTTTAGCAGTATTTTTAAAAAGCTAAACACAAACCTAGTACACTATTCAGCAATTCCACTCCTGGAGAAAAGAAAATAGTTGTCCATACAAAGACTGGTACGTGGGGGCACTTGGGGGGTTTCGTCAGCTAGCCTCCAAATCGATTTCAGCTCAGGTCACGATCTTATGATTTGTGAGATGGAGCGCCGTGCAGGCTCTGAGCTAGCAGTGCAGGGCCTGTTTGGAATTCTCTCTCAGCCCCTATCGCACTGTGCTCTTTCTCGACTTCAAAATAAGTAAATAAACATAAAAAAAAAAAAAGACTTGTACATGAATGTTCCTAACAGGATTGATCACAAAAGTCCAAAGCTGGAAACAATCCAAACACCACTGATTGGTGAAGGAAGAAATCAAATGTAGCACAGTCACTCAATGGAATACTATTCAGCAAGAGAGGAGTGAACTACAAATTCACGCTGCAACACTGACGCACTCCATAAATGTTATGCAAAGTTAATGAAGTCAAATGCAAAAGTCCACATGGTATATGATTCACTGATGTGAAATGTGCAAGAAAGGCAAATCTAGAGACAGAAAGATCTGTAGTTGGCTGGTGTGGGAGCAGGGGCGTACTCCAAGCACCAACCCCTTGGCTGGAAGGGAGCCTGCTGGGGTGACAGAAATGTTCCAAAACTTTGTGTCATTATGATTAGGGTTGTATAAGTCTATACATTTATGAAAACTCACTGAACGTCTACACTTAAGGATCAGTCATTTTAGGTGTTAAGCCACACCCTTATAAACCTGAAGAAAGGGAAAATAACCTGCTCAAGGAGGGCACAGAGGAAACAAGTCTGGTAACAGAACAGTAACTGTTGAAACTGGGTGAGGGGATATGGGGGCTCCTTATCCCATGTCTTCTACCTTTGTACATGATGAACAGCTGTTATAACAAGTTTTCATAGATATGTTTAGGTGTACAAAAATGTTCTAGAGGAACTGTTTTTTTTTCCTCATCAAAAACTATGTACCTCTGATGAACGGACTAGGAGGGTAGCTGAGTGGCTTTCTTTTCATTGATAGCTTTTTTACAGGTCCATGACTCACCCATATTCAAAATAAATATTCACATTTTATGAAAGGGAAGGAAATTGATTGCCTCTGAAAATACCTGAGCAAATTCCTCTGCAGATGCACAGAAAACAGGAGCTAGAAGGTAAGAATGATGCCGGCGGATTCTGGCAGCAGATGCGGGAGTAAGCGGTGCTCACCTCAGCAGCGCATCTACTACCTAGAACTCAACGACAGGGGACAGTAGTATGGCCCCTGCGCAAAGGCGTGTGAGTAACCAAACCACACCGGTACTCCTTAGCCTTGGGGAGTACTGCAGACCCCTCTGAGGATCTCCTAAGTCACTGGGATGAAAGGTACAGGAAAGAGAAGACAGTCAATGATTCTGGAACAGTGTTGTCTGGTGACAGATGGTAAGCAGAGCATAACGTTTACAGTTGCTGAATCACAATGTTGTGTGTCTGAAATGAACACAACATGTGTGTCTACTATACTTCAATTAAAAAAAAAAAGGCTATAGAACCTAGTCCCTGAAAAAACACTCCAAAACACAATCTGATAATATGACTCCAGGGTCAAGGATGGAGAAGTTCACGGGTCCCAGATAAGACCCTTGAACTTGTTACCATTCCAACTCTTTGACTCTTTGACTTCATTATCTCTGCAGCCCAGACAACCTGATAGAGGATGTTTGACCCACAGTTCATTTCTGTAAGGAAATTAGGATGTAGCAAAATACCTACTTCTTAGGAAACTCCTTTGTATCTTCGGTAACTTTTAATTGATCATCATAGGGACTTCCGTGTGTGGTTCAGTCTGAAGAGCCAGTTAAGTATTTAGCAAATGTCTGTTCAGAGCCAAGAAAGGAGTCGGAGTCCCAACATGTAAACCAGCCCATTCGACGTTATTTTGCTTTACTTGGTTTCCAAGTCACGAGGCAGCAAAGGCGGCATGTCAAGAAACAAGATGATAGCAATCTAGAGGCCCTTCGTGCTGTAATCTAACACACCGTCACTGGCAAAGATATGGGTGTCCTGGAAAGTTATAAAGCTCAAGAGACCCAAGAATCAAGGTCTTGTCCTCCCTAGCTTTTATTCTAGGGTGCTGGGCAGGCAGAAAAATCTCTCCCACTAGCCCAATGAAGAATTGGTAGGACTAAAAAGTACCCCGTCACCTCCTAAAATTTGCTCCACCCAGTTTGAAAGGCGTAAACAATTAACTTCTTTCAAGGAAAATCCGAAGTTTTCCCCCTACAAACTAAAAACTAGTTCATTCACTCATAATTCTCTGTGGCCATTATTAACATTTTCCCTTCTGGAGCCCCCTGCCTTGTAGTCTTCTTTCCCATAAATAGCATCACCCAGCGATGGAGTCTGGCCTGTCTGAACAGCCTTTCTGGTTCTTATTCCACACCTTTCCTGCCGCAAAAGCAGCACCTTTCTGAACAGTAAACTAGATTCTTTAATTGCCTTCTCAAAGATACAGTCACCATTTTAAGATCATGTAGTAACTGCTCCCCAGATTAAGGGAAAAAAAAGAAAAGAAAAGAAAAAGAAAAAGGCTTTGGGGCACAGTTTGCCAACAGTTAACTGAAATCAATTACCCGATCAGTTAAAGCTCCCTAAGAATTCAAGCACACATGCAAGATGGCTAATGACAGCTAAGGACCACTTACCAGGCAGCCCCCATGGAGCAAAAGAACTCATAGAGGAAAAAGAAAAAGGGAGGAGGGAGAGCCGAATTAGCCACAGGAGGCTCTGAAAATGTAGCCTTTATTTCAGAGCTTGTAGATACAGAGTTGCTGTTGAGCAGAGATACGTAGAAAGACTCAAAGCTGTTCTTTGGGAGTTGGGAAAAACCCACTGCCAGCTGTGCAAGTCCAAGTGAAAGTAATAACTACCCTCACCAAGCAACAGACAACCAGACCTAAACCTTGAGGCCAGAAAGTGCAGAAATAAAACACAAGAACTGCACTGACGTTCCCTCTCCCCTTTGGGCATTTATAAAAGAACGCTCAGTTAGTTGAACCAACAAACTTAAATCATTCCCCTCTGGAAGACTTCAAACCTTGGAATAGAGAAATTACAGAGGGCTCTTCTTGTGCTAGGCACTCTCATATTCTATTTAACCACTACATCAATCCTTTGAGGACAGTATCGCTCTCATTTTAAAAATCAGGAAACTAAGGGCCCCTGGGTGGTTCACTCGGCTAAGGGTCTGACTTAAAGCTCAGGTCATGATCTCACTGTGAGTTTGAGCCCTGCATCTGGCACTGGGCTCAGTGCTGACAGCTCAGAGCCTGGAGCCTGCTTTGGATTCTGTGTCTCCCTCTCTCTCTACCCCTCCCCCGCTCGTTCTCGCCCTCCCCCCCCAGCTCAAAAATACACATTAAAAAAAATGTTTTAATCAGGAAACTAAATCAGTATGGGATGATAAAAAGTTCTGGAGACAGATGTTGGTAAGTGTTCCACAACAACATGAATGTCATTAATGCCACTGAACTGTATACTGTAAAAAGGTACAATGATACGATCTCACCAACCCGTCATCCCGCTCTCTGCTGTCAGTGTAGAGCCTGCTTCAGATTCTCTGTCCCCTTCTTTCCTGCCCCTCCCTGGCTCGTGCTCTTTGTCTCTCTCAAAAAATAAATGTTTAAAAAAAAATTTTTAAGTAACAATGATAAATATGTATATACATATATTTTTTTAAACACCTACACACAAAGATTTTAAAAATGGTAACTAAGGTTTAAAAAAATAGTTTGCCCCAGTTATGAAATCAATCACAGTGTCAGATTCTAGCCCAGGTCCTTAGACCAAGCCTTAGTTTCTTCACCTGTAAAATGGGTTTTTGTAAGGATTATATGGAATATTGGATGGGGACATGGTTTATCAACTGAAATGTATCATGTGAGTAGAAATTTTTCCCTTGAAGTCAGGTCACATAGGTGGGAACAGCTTTCATATCAGACTATCAGAGTAGGATATACTTTATAGAGAGACCAACTTATTCAGGGGTTGCAAATTTAAACACTTAATGGGACCATGCAAGTGATCTAAGCGGCCAAGCTGCTCAGGAGTCACACAAGAGGGCACCAAGGGTGGATGAACTGGGCCCCACATGGGGAATGCCCTTGACAGGGAATCTGGGCCCAAATTCACAAGAGAGAATGAAAACCTAGAAGCTCTTAAATGTGAAGTCTCCCAATTATGAAATGCTTTGGCAACCAACTCAAAAAATGTTAAGCCCTGTGCCAGTTGAAACAAAACAAAACAAATTAAAAAAAAACCCCACCCCAAATCAAGTCCGTGTGAAGATGTGGTCCATGGGTTGCCAAATTTATAGCATCTGACGTGTCATGAGTAGAAAGTTAAGGCCCAAAGATGTTAAGTGACTTGTCAGGGCCCCCAAACTCCCTTCTAAACCGGCTTAATTCAGTTCCAGCTTGTGATTTGATTTTGTTCTTTAAGAACTGCTAGTAGCACTAAACATATCCTCTGAATACAAAACCGCAGGATTTCAAACCGTGGGAGGCCTGTCAGTTTAATGCTCAGGCATTGGTGAGAAATGATGTTAGGAAGGCAGAGAAGGAAGCAATGAAGAGGACAGAGATGAAACTGAGAAGTCCTAGGTGTCCCTAGCAGTGCCCCATGTGGGAAACACTAGTGTCAGCAAATGGTTCAGGGATCAAAGCAGGTTGGGGGGTGGTAGGTGGCTGTCATTCGTCTGTGGCCAGATGGCCCTGCTCATCCTAGGTCCTTCCCACCTTCCTGCCAGTGCCCAGAGATCAAAACTCAACCTTCTCCAGCATTCTGTGACCTGTTTCTTTAATGCCAAGATCAAAGGGGAACTTTTGTCCAAGTTGTAAAAGAGAAACCAAGAGGCAACTTAATGTTGTCTCAGCCTCCTCTGTACTTCTGGAGATGATTAAGGCGCCCCTTTAAAAGGACTCCTTAGAAAAACACACTGGAACCAGGGCCTGGGGTCGGCACCATAACTCCGAGGACACAGCGGCTCCTGCGGAATCCATACCAGGTAGGGCAACAGGAGAGATCAAAGAGGCGGCGCAACCAATAGATAGCAGCTTGGAAAGACTACAAGAAACTATGATAATGGGGGGAAAATACATTTAAAGTTGAGTATTCTGAAGTACAGAATTTTCAACCTGAAATTCTGAAACCATCAAGTCCAAACCTTAATCTCTCTCATATATGACATCTGTGGAAACAGACCAAAAAAAGGTCAAAGTGATATGCCCCAGGGCACAAAGTGGATCTGCGTCAGTGCTGGGACTAAGCCCAGACTGCTGAATCCGGCTCCAGGGCTCTGTTCTCAACGGGCGGACACCACCCCACACGTGAGGCCAGACAAAACAGCCACCTTCCCACACATGGTACCGGTGGCAGAGTCTAGGCCTCCTGCATTCTGTTCCAGTCCTCTAACATCCAGATTTAGCCATTAAAAACAGTTCCTGTGCTTCTGACTGGAGCTGGGGTGGAGTTGCTACACTGCCTCCAACTGTTCAAATGAACCTTGTGGTCATTCGATCCATCCCCCTGCCTCTGGACTGGATCAAACCCGAATAACCTAAAACACTGTGAACTGACCTAGCAATTCCACTCCTAGGTGTACACCCAAAAAACTGAAAATATGGGTTCACACACAAACACGTATATGCACAATAAATGTTCACAGCAACATTATTCACAACGGCCAAAAAAATCCCACTGTCCATCAACAGATGAAGCGATAACCAAAATATTGTCTATCCACACAACAGAATATTATTCAGCCATAAAAAGGAAGTACAGACACATGCTACAACATGGATGATCTTTGAAAACATTATGCAATGTTAAAAAAAAAAAGCCAGAAACAAACACCACGTATTCTATGATTCCAGTTATAGGAATTTTCCAGAGTATCTTATATAGATAAAAAGTAGATCAGTGCTTGACAGGGACAGAGGAGAGTAACAGCTAAAGCATTTCTTTTTTGGGGTTATGAAACGTTCTAGAAGCAAATGGTAGAGAAGATTGCATAACTCTGTGAATATATGAAAAACCACTAAACTGCCACTTCAAAAGGTTGAGTTTAGTGGTATATGATCCAATAAAGAAAAGAAAAAGACAAAATCAGGACAGTATGGACCATGATACATGCGAGAGAAGTACACAGTTTTATTCTCCAAATGGAGATCTCCTCACTCCTAAGATGCCTACAAATGTACTCAATGGACATTTTCCAAATCCACCAAAATATTTCCCAAAACATATTCCATAGGTTCAGTATTTCCAGAAAGAATGAGATATGAGCCTGCCTCTCACCTAAGACCCAGGGAGAACAACTCAGTATCCTGTAACTTTATAAAGTCATCTAACTCCAGGGTAGGAGAAAAGCAGGAAACCTAGACAGAACTTCCATTTACACCAGCTCTCCGCTGCTATGGTGGGAGACATCTAGCCCTGCAGGTTTAAGGAACACCCACTGTGCAAACACAGACCTGAGAGGCGGCAGCCCAACCCCTGAGGAAGAAGAGCCATTCACTAAGAAAAGGGAGGGAGGGCCAATCCCATAAAATATCTTTAGCAATAGCAACTTGCACCCATAACGGTCACTTTCAAAACAAAAGGACAAACCAAAAACCCAGCCTGTTCTCACGGTCACTGAATCCACTGGCTTGGTTCCTCTTTAGCAGTATGACTTACCACAGAAACTCAGATGCCCCAGAGCACATACACACACCTCCATCCTCGCTGGTTGTGAAAGAGTTAATTATACAAGGGTGTGGGGACTGTTTTGACTTCCGTGTAATAAGTGCTTGACACAGACCCAACGCAAGTCTATCTGTGACCCTACTTTGCCCTGTTACGCACATTCCTTGGTAATAAACTTGCTTCCACTCATTTTCACTATTGCATCAAATGTGAAGTTTCTCATGTGCACCCTTCAAATTGGCCTCTGTGAGTCACTGTATACATTACAACTTCGGCTTCTTAAAATCAGTTACTCTATACACCATGAAAGCACAGGACGCTACTCCCAAGTGATGTGACAAACACCAAATCATTGACTGTGCTTTCCACCGAACTTAGAATGTTCTGGAGGGGTGGGAAGGGGAAGCACCCTAACAGAACAGTCTATTTCAAAATGCAGCCCACAGACTACAAACCGTAGGCTACAATCCACGGCAATGATAGGCGTGCTTCTAGAAACACAGCTGCTCCTGCCTCTCCAGTTTCATCTGGTATCATTCTCGCCCACCCCCACCCCTCACCAAGCTCCAGCCCCTCCAGCCTTCTGTGTTCCTCAAATATACCAAGCTCTTTCCCACGCTGGTCCTTGACGCTTGCCATTTTCTTTGCCTGGAACACTCTTTGCATTGTGCTGGTTCCTTCTTGTCAGTCAGGTCTCAACTCACACATCACCTCTAAAAAGCCTTCTCTGACCACTTAATCCAAAGTAGTTGTATCGCCCCATTGCCCCTAATCACGGTCATTTTACTTTGCTGCCCACACAGCACTTACCACAATCTGACCTTGTCTTGTTCATCCACTTCTTCACTGCCTGTCTCCTCAGACCAGAAAAGCTCGGCAAGAGTGGGGATCTTGACCCTCTAATTCACAACTACACTCCTACGTCCTGCCACAGAGCAGGCACTTATATATTTATTGATTGAATCAATGTGGGCCAGAAATATGTATTGCTAACTTATTATCTCTTTAAAAACCTCTGAATGGGGCAGGAACCTCCCCAATGCGATGCAATTAATGCCACTTTATTGAACTTTTTCCCTATGGCAAGGGAGGGTGTGACTTTTTCTGTGTCATTCTTAAGCCATTCTTGTTTTGGACATAGTCCAGGAAAAAAAATCAGTTTCAACATACCACTTGTGGTTTAAACTGAAGTCTGAGACCACAGAAATCAGGAAAGGCTGTCATATCTTTTACCTGACCTCTGAGGTTCTAAATAAGGAATCCCTCATTAAACAAAAAGGATGTTATCAATTGGTTAACAGGAGGAAAACTCATTGTCGGCCATTAACCTACCCTCGCTTGGAGAAAACGGACACCAAAGAATTTAAACAAGAATCTTTTTTTTCCTGAAGTTAAATGTCAGCTCCCCTTTTTTCTCCTCTGTTTTCCTTTGCATTCCCTCCTAGGATGAGATTTTCTGCTTAGGAAGCAACACACAGGAAGACCTAGACAATCGTTCTGGATGAAGTGACTTCAATTCTGGTTCTGGTCTCTTGACACGGAGAACATGAACTAAGCTTCTGGAAGGAAGGTCAGTTCTTCGTAGATCTACTTCCAGGGTTCTGTACTAGGGGCCAGTAACGTTCTGACCCACTTTCTAGGCACAGCTTTTACCTACACTCCGATCCACACACAGGCTTCATCCTAACAAGCTCCATTCTAATGAGCCCTCCACCTAAAGAGCTGTGTGGCCCGGCAGGGGCACCCAAGGGGAAGGCAGCAGACAAGGCTAGTACGGTGTTTTTCAAAACGTAGTTCACAGATCATCTGCATCATAATCACTGGAGTGCTTATAAAACTGCAGATTTCTGGGCATCACCTAGAACTACTGAATTGCAACTTTGTAACTGCATTTTTAACATGCCTCTCCCTCCCCCCCCCCCCCCCGAGTCTTAATGCACGGTGAAGTTTGAGAACCAATGGGATAAAAGCTCCCCAGAAGAGAGGCAAACAGGTGATTTAGAGAAGACCAGACAAATGTTTAGGGAAGGGTCTGGAGACAGAAGATGGGGGCGGGGGCGGAGGGTGCGGTGTAAGGGCATGCTCCGGGGTAGCGGCAGTCAAGACCTGTGTGCGGTGGGTACAGTTGAAGGTGGAGAGGAGGACAGGGCTCCAGAAAGGATGTGAGGCTGGGCTTGGGTGGGAGGCTGGTCAGAGGTGAGGTCGCATCCGCGGACTGGTCAGGACAGAGGGGAGGCGGCAGGCGGAGAGAGCAAAGTCTGAACGTGAGGAGGCGGAGCGAGGGTGGAAATAATAGGGAGCTCTTTGGAGGGGTCGGGGCTGGGAAGTGAAAACTAGGAAAAGGGGGTCACAGGAGGTGGAGACAAAAGCAAGAATAGGAGCCGGCGGAGACGGTAACCGAGACCTTCCTTCCGACCGAGTGCCTCCCCCAAAACTCCGGGCCCTGACAAGCCTGAGTATGGGGCCAGGGTCGGGGAGAGAGAGTTTGGGAGAGACAAGCCCAGTCAGGGATGTCCCTCAGGACTGAGCTAGGGGTCCCGGAGGTGGCTCCGGCCAGGCATGGGGCGCTGGAAGGTCTTGGGATCCCCCGGAGGGCCCCGCTCCAGCTCTGGCTCCCGGAGTCTCCTTCACTCACCATCGCCGCCGCCATCTTGGATCCACGTGTCGCCGTAATGACGTCAGCGGAAGTGGTGTTTCCCTGGTTACGGAGTTTAACTCCGCGGGGGACTGTCTGGCTTCAGTCTCTCCTCTAGTCGTGTTCAGCAGAGGGGCGAGAAGACTTAGCTCCTGATCGGCAGCCTGGTCTGGGCAATGAGGTCGCTGATAAGGTGACGAAAGGAAGGTGTAACTATAGGGGCCATATTAATTCCTGGCAGAGACTGCCCCTCCTCTTCTTCCCCACTGTATTGTGGGTAGTGGGGGGGGGGCGTAAACGCGCTTGTTCTCTGGACGCCATCTTTACTATTGGCAGGAAGCCCCGTTGCCAGGGTTACCTGAGGCCTTGATTTAATGAGTGGGATGGGTACCAGGACTCCAATAGCAACCCAACTCCGAGAATAATTTGTAATTAAATATATAATTATTTGCTTGACTATTTTATATTCTCTCTAATAGATTGCAATTCCTATGAGGGTAGGATCCTGTCTTTTATTTAAGCTTGTTCTACCTTCTCTTTGGCAAAATAGGTAGGCGATTATAATAATATGCTTATGATGAGGATCCAGTGACTTAATGTTATATGGTATGTATTCAATAAATAATTGTCATTTTACACTTAATGTATAATCCTTCGGGTAGATGGTAGGTGCCCAAAACAATACACTACTTATTAAACGATGAAAAGCAGTGTGTTTAGTGGAGGAAGACATCTTTAAATATGGACTTCACCATGGTCTAGTTAGCAAGAGTGTAACTGGAGGTAAGATAATCTTGCTAAACCTCAATTTCCAATATCTGGAAAGGGGACTCAAAGAGCCATGGTGTTAAAATTGGGAGAGATCTGAAAGTTCATTTATTCCATGTATTGCTGTAAAGTGGGTACAGTATCAGTATTACAAGAGACTTTTTCAGAAAGTTGTTTTTTTAAAAAAAGGACCTGAGCCAAAAGGACCTGAGCCAAAATCAAGAGTCTGATGCTCAACTGACTGAGCCACCCAGGTACCTTCTTAGAATAGGGGCATCTTATCTATGCTTTCCTTTGCCACCTTCTAAGGGTGGAGTGCATGAGATTTTCCCAAAGACCTAGTAGCACAAAGTTTATTTCCATGCTTTTGTTCATTTGTTTTATTTAACAGACTTTTAAAAATGTTTATTTATTTTGAGAGAGAGAGAGAGAGAGGGAGGGGGAGAAGAGTGGGAGAGGGAGAAAGAGAATCCCAAGCAGGTTCTGTGCTGTCATTGTGGAGCCTGACACAGGGCTTGAACAGTGAACTGGGAGATCACGATCTGAGCTGAAATCCAGAGTCAGACTCTTGACCTACTGAGCCACCCAGGTGCCCACAGACTTTATTTTTTAGAGCAGTTGTAGGTTTAAAGAAAAATGAGTAGAAAACACAAAATTCTCATTTACTCCCTCTCCCGGCCTCCAGTTTCCTCTATTATTAACATGTTGCCTTAGTATGTTTCATGTTACAATTGATGAGCCTGTTATTATTATTATTATTAAGTTTGTAGTTTACATTAGAATACACTCTTTGTGCTATGCACTTGAGTTTTGACAGATATATAATGATATATATCCACCATTAAGAGTATCATACAGAATAGTTTCACTACCCTAAAAACCCCCATGTTCCACCTTATTCATCCCTCCCTCTGCCAAACCTTTGGCAACCACTGGTCTTTTTATTATCTCTGAAGTTTTGTGTTTTCCAGAATGTCACAGTTAGAACTATACAGTATGTAGCCTTTTCAGGTTGGCATCTTTCACTTAGCTATGTGCATATAGGGTTCTTGCATGTCTCGATAGCTCATTTCTTTTGATCACTGAACAATAGTCCATTATATGGATATACCACGGTTTGTTCATCCATTCACCTATAGAAGGACATCTTGGTTACTTCCAAATTTTGACAATTGTAAATAAAGCTACTACAAACATTAGTGTGGACATGCTTGAGTAAATATCAAGGAGCACAATTACTGGATTGTGTGGTAAGAATATGTTCAGTTTTGTAAGAAGCTACCAAAGGTCTTCCAAGGTGACTGTACCATTTTGCATCTCCACCAGCAATAAATGAGAGTTCTTGTTGCTCCAAGTTTTTGCCTCCCTTTGGTATTATCAGTGTTTAGATTTTGGCCACTCTAAGTAGTGTGTAGTGATGTCTCGTTGTTTTAATTTGTACTACTCTAAGGACATATGATGTTGAACATCTTCTCATATGCTTATTTGCCATCTGCGTATCTTCTTTATTTTTAAATGTTTATTTACTTTATTTTTGAGAGAGAGCGCACAAACCACGGCGAGAGAGAGAGAGAGAGAGAGAGAGAGAGAGAGAGAGACCCAGAATCCAAAACAGGCTCCAGGCTTTCAACTGTCAGCACAGAGCTGGATGTGGGACTCAAACTCAAACTGTGAGATCATGACCTGAGCTGAAGTTGGACACTTAACAGACTGAGCAACCCAGGCGCCCTGCATATCTTTTGTGAGGTGTCTGTTCAGGTCTTTGGCCATTTGTTAATTAGGCTGTTTGTTTTCTTATCGTTGGCCTTTAAGGATCCTTTGTATACTTTGGATATCAGTCTTTTATCAGATATGTGTTTTGCAAATACCTTCTCCTGGATTGGAGCTTGTCTTTTCATTCTCTTAACAGTGTCTTTCTCAGAGCAGAGTTTATAATTTTAATGGAGTCCAATTTATCAATATTTTCTTTCATGGGTTGTGCTTTGATATTGTATATGTCCCCATGTTTTAATCTGTCTTTACTATGACCAGAGGGATAAATCACAGTATAGGGCAGTAAACTGAAAGAGCAGAAGGGTAGAAATTGACCCCTGGTCTCATCCACGCAGCAATAGGCTCCCTCCTATGGATTTCTGAACAGCAATCCAATGTACCACAAATCGTGAGTGCAAATTCCTACTGCAGGAGCCTGAGCCCTGCTTCCAGATACTTGAAAACATATCCCAACAAGAAAGCAGGAGGGAAATCCAGTTACTAACTAGGTAAGTTGAAACACTGCCAGCTGTATTTTCCACTGCTTGTACCCAGTTCCTCTGTGCTATGCAGGGGTACAGAATCAATTCAGTATCGAGCTCCAGGGGCCCCTGGCAGGTGCTGTGAAGTAACCTTCTATATTATTGCATCAGGGGATGCAATAATACAGAAAGGTGCCATTGGCTCCCCACCTCACTGTCCACCTCTTCCCATTGTTCCCCCTTGAAATGAAAGCTAAGTCAGGCACTTTCAACTGAGACAACATGCAGGAAGGGCTCATTGGTCCTTGTCTTCTCTGCTTTCTTCCCACCTCTGCCTCCCCTCTACTGAGAACTTCCCATGCAGCGTACCAGATACCTCTCAGCAACCACATCTCTAGACCTTGGTATTCCTACAATGGTGGATACCATCTTAACAACCACGATGGCTGGTTGGCCATGGGAAATGCCCAGGCTTCGGACAGCCCTGCAGCCCTAGGGGAGATCTAGACTAATCAGCTCAAGGATTAGTGTGTCTTGGCAGGAAAGTCAGGGCCCCAATCATGAAAAATCATTTGTATCATCTTGGCAAACTCAGCTCTTTGGAGACAATAACCCATCCAGCATCCCAAAGCTATTGTGATTGGCAGAATAATGCCCCTCCTCCCTGCCCAAGATGTCCCTGTCTTAATCCCCGGATCCTGTGAAATGTTGCTTACATGGCAAAAGGGGCTTTGCAGATGTGATTAAGGACCTTGAAAGGGAAAAGTTAGTCTATAGTAGCCCAATGTACTAACAGGTATCCCTACATGTGAAAGAGGGAGGCAGGAGCCAGTCAGAGAAGGAGATGTGATGACCAGCAGTTTGGAGTGATGAGTGGAAGAGAAACACGAGTCAGGGAATGTGTCAGTTTCTAGAAGCTGGAAAAGACAAGGAAATGTGTTCTCCCCTCGAGGCTCCAAAAGGCACGTAGCCCTGCCAAACCCATTTCAGACATCTGACCTCTGGAGCTGTAAGATAATGAATTTGTGTTTTAAGCCACCAAGTTTGTGGTCATTGGTTGCAGTAGCCATAGGAAACTAGCATAGCCTGTGACTATTTTGGGGGCAGTCAGAAAACCTGGAGCCTCGGACCCCACTTCTCTTCACACTGCCGGTCTTTGGATGGGTCCTTGCCCCTTTCTGACTTATCACCCAGCAAAAAGGCAAATAGATATTCAGGAACTTGCAGGACAAGACAGGCTGTCAGGAAAGCCTTTAGCACTCATATCTTTTATTTAAATATTTCTTTCATGATTTTTAAAAGTTTCCCATCCAAACCACAGCTGTGACCAGAATCCAGCTGTCCCAGGCACTAGAAGAAATACCAACTTGGGGTCTCCTAAGAATGGCAGATTGGAGATGGCTGGAGTCAAAAAAAGACTGTCCAGTTCAGCCCACCCACTTGGCAGATGAGGCCCTGTGGCTGGGTGGCGGGTGGGTGTCCAGGAGGGGGAGGGGCAAGCAGGCACCAGACAGAGGGCACGGGACCCATCTCCTGGGCATCAGCTGGGTACCTGGCCCTGCCTGGGCCCCGCCCATCATGGCTGCTGTTGGTACTGGCTCTCCGTTGCCGTGTAGAAGTCATCCAGCACACTCTGGATATATTCGAAGGTGGGCCGCTCCTCAGGGCGGTTCTTCCAGCAGCGCGTCATGATGTTGTAGAGTCCCTCGGGGCAGTTCTGGGGTTGAGGCATCCGGTATCCATGCTCCAGTGCCCGGATCACCTCCGGGTTTGACATCCCTGAGAAGGAGCCGTGGAGTGAAAAAGGGGGTGACTGGGACAGGGAACCCAGGGGTGGCAGACACTGTTGCCTTCCCAGTAGCCACTTCTTACCTCCCGTGGGAGCTGAGCCCCTTGCATTCTGAAAGCCAAGTACCCCTTCCCCTTCTCATTGGCCAAAACACACCCAGGTTTGGCCAATGGGAGCTGAAGGGCATTTTCCCAGGAGCCATCACTTCTTACCTCCTGTGGGAGCTGAGCCCTTCCCCCTGTGAAAGCCAGGTACCCCTTCCCCAGCCTCCCCTGCAGGTAGGGCAGGGACATGGCACCCAGTTTGGGCCAATGAGAGCTGAGGGGCATCTCCCGGGAGACTGCCAGGAAAGGTGTTCCTCCCAGATGAGAAAAGAGGCCTTGGAAGATACACCGCTCCTCTGTCCTTCAGCACTGAGATACATGGCCCTTGGAGCTGCAGTAGCCACACAGGGAACACAATCACAGAGAAGCTAACCCAGAGTCCCGAGTGCCATTGAGCACCTGAACCAGCGAGTCATCATGGGGACTAATAACTTGCCTACTGTTTCCACCACGCTTAGTTATTTTGTTACTTTCAGCCCAATGTGTCCTAATGGATTCAGGTTCTATAACCCATTGCCTGGTTTTTACTGGTGTACTCTCCGGAAAAATCAGGCTCCGGAAAAATCAGGCAGCCGGTCTCTATATCACTCTGTTAGTGGGACCATTTCCTTGTCCAATTGAAGGTTTTGTGGGATATTCATAAGAACAATCTTCCACATGTCTATGAGCCCCAATTTAATATTGCCACTCTGGAGCACCAAACTCATATATCCAAGTGCTTCTTTGAACATCTTAGATGTTTCAAGTCACCTCAAATGTAACAGGGCTAAACCGGAACTCTTGAATTTCTAACCCTAGACCATCGTCTACCCAGCTGCTCAACTAAAACCAAGAGGATCAACCTTGAATATTTTGTCTCTCTCTCTCTCTCTCTCTCTCTCACACACACACACCTTCCACATCAGCAAGTCACATTTTCCCTCTTTTGAAATGTAATAGCAACCCATCAACTTTTGTCTGTCTCCACCGCCTGTCCCCATCCCCACTGCTATGGCTGTTCCCTTCTCCTCGGCCCACAATCCACTCTCCATGCTGAACCGAAGTATCACTTAAAGATGGGAATCAGATGATGCCATTTCCCTGCTCCAAAGCCTCCAATGGTTCCCATACACTTTGACTAACATCCACAATCCGCACTCTTCCCCATGACCACAGGCCCTACCTGATCTGGCCTCTGCCAACCATCTTCACCATCTGCTCTCATTCCTTGTCTCCAGCTACCAGGCTTCCTTGCTTTTCCTCAGGCACACCTCTGGGCCTAAGAGCTAGCAAGCAATGCCTTCTTTTTGTTGTTGTTGTTAAATTTTTTTTTAACATTTATTTTTGAGAGATAGAGAGAGAGTATGACTAAGGGAGGGGCAGAGAGAGAGGGAGACACAGAATCCGAAGCAGGCTCCAGGCTCTGAGCTAGCTGTCAGCACAGAGCCTGACGCGGGGCTCGAACTCATGGACCATGATATCATGACCTAAGCCGAAGTCGGACACTTAACCAACTGAGCCACCCAGGCGTCCCGCAAGCAACGCCTTCTACCTGGAGTCTTTTCTCTGGCTCCTCATTGAGCTGTCTTTCAACTCAAACATGACCTGCTCTGACAGGTGCTGGGGAGCCCCTGCCACTCCCTCTCATACATCCTGCTTCATTTTCTCCTCAGCAGTGATCTCCAGCTGTCTGTTTTGTATGTGTTCTTCTGGGCTAGGATGTGCTCCTTAGGAGCAGAGACCTCGTCCCTCACTGTATCCTCAGTGCCCGACACATAGTAGGTATTTGATCAACAGTGATGAATGAACTAAGTGTCTACATCTTTTATTTCTAATCTCTTTAAAAATGTTTTTTAAATTTATTTTTAAGAGAGCACAAGCAAAGGAGGGACAGAGAGAGAGGGACAAAGGATCTGAAGCGGGTTCTGTGCTAACAGCAATGAGCCCGATGTGGGGCTTGAACTCATGATCTGCAAGATCATGACCTGAGCCAATGTCAGAAGCTCAACCGACGGAGTCACCCAGGTGCCCCCTTTAATATTTTTTAAAGAAATTTAATTTTTAAAAAATTTTTAAAAATTAAATTAAACTTAAGAATCTCAAGAAGACTGCACTGTCAGGACAGAGCCCAGTGTAGGGCTCAAACTCACATACCTTGGACATGACCTAAACCCAAAATCAAGATCCGACACTTAACTGACTGAGTCACCCAGCTGCTCCTATTTCTAATCTTCATAGCCACTTCTGCAAGGTTGATGTCATTACCTATATATTTAAAAAGTGAGGACACTAGGGTAGGAGAAGTGAAGTGAATTTCTCAAAGTCACCAATGCCAGGTAGTGTTGATGGGGTAAGATTCAAATTCAGGACGGTTTATAGACAAAGTCAGGGACCCGTTAGATCTACCTTTCCCCTTCTCCCCAGTGTTCTGGCTACAGATACATCAGGATACATCGTGACCAGAAAGGAACAGAAAATGACATTATTTACTGAGTGCTGGGGAATCTACATGTTGGATATATCTTTGTACCTACGTGGTCTACTTAGCATAGGGGGCTGCCCATAGGCACTGGGGATACATTCATCCATTCAACAAATAGTTATTAAGTATCTACTATGTGCCTTTCACAGAAGTGAGCAGTGCATATATATTAGTGAGGTACACAGATGCATTTTCTTGCCTCATGGAGCTCAGTGTCTGGTGGGGAAAATTATATTTTTAATTTTTTAATGTTTGTTTAATTTTGAGAGATAGAACAATAGCTGGGTAGGGACAGAGGGAGGGATACACAGAATCCAGAGCAGGCACCAGGCTCTGAGCTGTCAACACAGAGCCCGACACAGGGCTCGAACCCATGAACCATATCTTGATGCTCAAAAATAAACAAACATTTTTAAAATGCAGATTCCTGGCTACACCTCCAGAGATTGCGATTCAGTAACTATAAGTAGTATCTGGATATGCATTAAAAAAGGGGAGGGGTGCACCTGGGAGGCTCAGTCGGTTGGGCATCTGACTCCAAGTCATGGTCTCGCCGCTCAGGAGTTTGAGCCCCACGTTAGGCTCTGTGCTGACAGCTCAGAGCCTGGAGCCTGTTTTGAATTCTGTGTCTCCCTCTCTCTGCCCCTACCCCGCTCGCACTCTCAAAATAAAAAAAATTTTTTTAAGTGGGTGTGTATTTCTTAAAGTTTATTTTGAGAAAGAGAGAGAGCATGAACAAGGGAGGGGCAAAGAAAGAGAATCCCAAGCAGGCTTGGCACTGCAGGGCTCGAACTCAAGAACCGTGGATCATGACCTGAGCCAAAATCGAGTTGGCTGCTTAACTGACTGAGCCACTCAGGGGCCCCAGGGTGTGTATTTTGGAGTCAAATGGCCAGAACCTTGTGACTGCTTGTATGTACCAAGCGGTGAGAGAAAAAGAAGGATTAAGGAAGCCCCCAGATTTTCAGCTTAAGAAATTGGGTGGATGGTGGTACCTTTAACTGAGATGCGGCAGGTGAGGAGAGGTTGGGGGTCAAGGACCAAGATCTCTGAACGGACACACTGACAAGTGCCGCAAGCTGATGCCCCCTTCCCTACCTGGGTAAGGGATCCGGCCGTAGGTGATGATCTCCATCAGCAGAATACCGAAGGACCAGACGTCTGACTTGATGGTGAAAGAGCCAAAGTTGATGGCTTCAGGAGCCGTCCACTTGATGGGGAACTTGGCCCCTGTGGGGTTGGACAGAGCAGAGTCAGGGAGAGTCTGGGGACAGTCGGGGCTGGCTGCGTGCTAGGGAACAGGATGGGGCACAGCTGCTGCTATCTGCCCCTTCAGTCCCGCCTCTGTGGAAGCAGGGCATGTCTATCCTGAGGACAGATATCGAGAGTGGAGAGGAGTGGGCAGAAGGGTCTGGGGTGTGGCAGGGGAGCTGACACTCTGGGCCACCCCGTTGATTCGGCTGATACCCCAGTGAACTACAGCTCCTGAAGAGTGGGGTCTTCGAGGCCTCGTATAAGTGGAATCTCACGATATGCCGTCCTTGTGTCTGGCTTCTCTCACTTAACACGATGCTTTGAAGGTTTATCCACGGTTAGCATGTATCAGTACTTCATTCCCTCTTGTGACTGAATAATATTCTGCTGTTACTTCCACTTTCTGGCTGTTCTGAATAATGTTGCTATTCATATAAAGGTTGCCTGCTTCTGAATTTTATATAAATGAAGCCGTCCTGCAACTACCTTTTTTGGGGGGGAGGTCTCATTTCTTTCATTTCAATATTATATTTGTGAGACTTACATGCAACCCTTTTGCTGCATGTAGCACAGGTTTGGAATTTTTCATTGTTGCCTAACATATTACATGAATGGACCACAACTTATATATCCATTCTATTTATGGACATTTGGATGTTTCCCAGGTTTCGTCTATTACACATAAAGTTGCTCTCACCCTTAAATCCAACATGCACTTGGCTAGCGCAATCTAAAGTTGATCAGAGTCACTGGGTGCCACTGTAGGCCAGGACACCCTGTCCAGGAGGGCTCCATCAAGCTTAGTGACAAGAGAGGCACTGCTAGGACAGAAACATGTCTCAACTCTCAGTGCTCACGACCCAGCCAGGTGGGCCCCACGGTCCCCGGCGGGCTCCCTACCTTCCCGGGCCGTGTACTCGTTGTCCTCGATCACGCGCGCCAGGCCGAAGTCGGCAATCTTGCAGACCAGGGACGCAGAGACCAGGATGTTGGCGGCTCGGAGGTCTCGGTGAATGTAGTTCCTCTTCTCGATGAAGGCCATGCCTTCTGCGATCTCCACCCAAAAGAGAGACACCTTTATCCTCACAAGTGGCCCAGCCCAAGGTGGGTCCCACCCCAAAACACAAGGGGAGTGTCCAAGTTTGAGAAACGGGGAAATGTGTGCACCCGGCTTCCCCCTTCTTATGGAAGGGCTGGCATTCCTCTAGCATCATGTCCAGGCTGCGGGGAACCTCAGGGCCTGGTTCTCTTTGAGGGTTTTTCTCTAGGGTCCCCGAGCCTCCAGAGGCTACTTTGAGGAAAAAGCAATGGCATTATTTTCCCAGATCCTACACACACACACACACACACACACATGCACGCACACACACACATGCGCGCGCACACACACACACACGATACTGTGAGGTACTTTCATCCCCAACCCTCTTTCTGGGGACAACCTAGGATAACATCATATTCTGCTGTATCTCTCGTACCGTCTTCATTCTCAAGCTTAGGTAGGGAAAATTCATTTATTCATTCAACAAACATCTACTGAGTGTCTCCTGGGTGTCAGACCTATTACCTGAACAGGTGCTGGGCAGGCAGGGTCCCTGCAGGTGGTAGTAAGGGCCGTAAAGGAGAGAGCAGAGCAGCAGGACATTAAGTGTAGAGGGCTGTTTTGGACTGGGTGGTCAGGGAAGGCTGCTTTGAGGACGTGACGTTTTAGCAAAGATCTGAGTAGTGATACGAAGTGTGTCAAAAGCATTCCTAGGCAGCAAGAACATCATATGCAAAGGCCCAGAGGTAGGAATGAGTTTGGGTGTTCATGGAACAGGCGGCTGATTGTAAAGAACCTTCTAGGTTTGGAGAGGAGGTTGGATTGTATTCTGAGTGCAGTGGGAGGATGCAGAAGGACTGGAGCAGGAGTATGACATGATCTGATACATATTTTAATGCCATTATGGCTGCTGAATGAATAATAGACTATATGAAAGATTCTCTTTTGTTGAGTTTTTATTTTTTTTGTTTTTTATTTTTTTTTTAATTTTTTTAATGTTTTCTTTATCTTTTTTTTTTTTTTTTAGACAGGGAGAGACAGAGCATGAGAGGAGGAGGGGCAGACAGAGAAGGAGACACAGAACCAGAAGCAGTCTCCAGTCTCTGAGCTAGCTGTCAGCACAGAGCCCGACGCGGGGCTCGAACCCACGAACGTGAGATCTGACCTGAGCCAAAGTCAGAGGCTTAACCGACTGAGCCACCCAGGCACCCCTGTTGAGTTTTTAAAAAATGTATTTAAGTAATCTCTACTGAACTCATGACACCGAGATCAAGAGTTGCATGCTTTTCCAACTGAGCCAGCAAGGTGCCCCCATCTGGAGGACTCTTATTCACATTGAATGGGTCCCTGGAAGCCTCTGACAGAGAGATGTGGAATTTTTTTTCCTCAAAGACATTTTTCACTTACAAGGGTTACCCTTGTAAGTGAGTTGTACATTTAACTCTCATAAAGAGGTTTATAATGACCTCCCAGACACCCAGAAAACAGCACTTATAATTTACAAACTGGACTCTGATCTCCTTGAGCCAGGTCTTATTACAATATCTTTATATGTTTTATAGAGGGAGGACACTTTTTCCAGATCATACCCCCAGGAAAATTCTGAATGCCAGATTCAAACCAGCCTGTGGATATCCAATACCTGTGGCCCATGTTGCCTCTAATTACTGCAGAACTCCAGTGCTCTGGAGGATTGCAACTGGGTGCAATCTGCTGAGAGTTTTGGGGTGGGGTGGGGGTGCCTGGCAAGACAGACCAAATCAAAACGCAAGCCTACTCAAGGTCAGAGGCAAGTGAGTGGCACACTTGCAGGAAGTGGCCAGCAGGGGGCACCCGTGGCTACCGGAACTGAGGTATGAGGCTTCAAGCTTTCCAACAAAAACTTGAGTCTCTGCTTTTGTTTGGAATCTCAGGCTAGGGGTGAGATGAGACAAGGTCTCCGCGGGGACAAGGTCAAGGGGAGGGGGATATTTATCAGGAGTCCTTAGACGACAGAACAGTTAACAACGGCTATTATGTTAATGGCAAGCATCGTAGCTTATTCATTTATTATAAGATGATGCTTAAGCTGAAATCGCATTTACTCTGTGCTTTGGGGAGGCATGATTGCTATCAGCCATATTTCACAGGCAAGAAAGGTGAACTCTAGAGAAATAAGTAACTGGTCCAAGTGGACACCAGAATTGGAACCCCAAAAGCCCAGCTCAGCGTCTGTGCACTAATCCATTACTCTACCTGGATTTTTGGCCTTGGATTTGGCAGATCAGCCACTAAGGCTACTAGTTACTATTTTTTAGTACCCATAGGCAGACATTCATGTTATTGATTTTCACATATGCTCAGTGGGGCAGGTGGGAATAACCCAGTTTGGGAGATAGTAAAGGCTAATGGAGTTGGACCAGCTCAGCCCGAGCCCCAGAGCACTGAGACCTCAGGCAAGCCACTCCACTCCTCTGTGCCTTCCTTTTCTTCTCTGCAAAGTGAGGACAATAATAGAACCTGCTTCTGAGGGGTCACGTGAGGATTAATCCTATAAGCCTACATCAAGGGTTCACAACAGTGTCTGGCACATATGTATTCACTGTAATAGTGGCTATTCATGTTCCCTGTTGAGGAAAGTGGCCTCAGAGGGGTTAAGCAACTTGCTCAGAGCTACACAGTCAGAGCTGAAATCAACACTAAAACACTGTGTGACTTCTAAGCCCGTGTATTCACACAGCATTGCTTCTCAAGGGTTTGTCGCCTGAATGAATAATGGAGAGGTTCACAGGGCTCAGAGTTGGGCTAAGAACTAGGAGCCGCTGGGGTGGTGAGATTTCATGAGCACCAAGCCAGGCTGCCTTGATGTTGAGTGTTTAAACTTGGGTTTGCTTCTGAGACTTATTGGGGAACCCACAGAATGAGCTGGAAGGGTCTGGAGGGCTATTCTGGCTCCAGGCTCCTCAAACCGAATCCTGCTGTACCTCAAGGTTGTCTTGGGGGTGGGGGAACAAGGCAAAGGGCGCCCTCTTCAATCAGAGCCATTCTGTTTTAAAATATTCAGCTACTGGGACGCCTGGGCGACTCAGTCGGTTGGGCATCTGACTTTGGCTCAGGTCATGATCTCACGGTTCGAGAGTTTGAGTTCAGGGTCAGACTCTGTGCTGACAGCTCAGAGCCTGGACCCTGCTTCAGATTCTGTCTCCCTCTCTCTTTGCCCCTCCCCCATTCTCTTTCTCTCTCTCAAAGAGAAATAAAAACTTTTTAAAAATTAAAAAAATATTCAGCTACTGTATAAAATTTCATGTGACCAACAGAATATGGCTTGAAAAAGGACTTTTGAACTTGGAAAGCACAGATGTGGTCTAATTCCCTCATTTGACAGATGATGACACCGAGGTTCATAGTAGATCTGAGGCCCAGATGGCCAGTTGGTGACCGGGGTTGGGCATCTTCTACTGCACAATCTGCTTCTCGAGGCCTGGAGGTGAAGACCAGGTACCCAGGTTGCCTCCTTCCTGTCCCCAGACTCTCTGACACACAAGGGCCAGGAACCTCTTTCCCTCCCTTGGTTTCTGTTTTCCCATCTGTGAAGCAGGGAGGGTGGCTTTGCCCAGCCTGACTCTCCTCCAGCGAGATTACTGCCAGTTTGATGGTTATAATTTAGTTATTGGCCAGACTATTGTTTCCTTAGGGACAGACCCGTTAAAGTGAAAATACCAGGCCTTGATTTCCATGTGCCTCTGGCATTCCAGGCTTCAACATTTAAAACCTTTTTTGGGGGGCATCTGGGTAGCTCAGGCGTTAAGTGTCCAATTTGCACTCAGGTCACAACCTCAATGTTCATAAATTTGAGCCCTGTGTCAGTCTCTGTGCTGACAACTCAGAGCTTGGAGCTGGCTTTCAGATTCTGTCTCCCTCCTCTCTCTGTCTCTGCCCCTCCCCCACTCATGCTCTGTCTGTTTATCAAAAATAAACATTAGCCACCTGGGTGGCTCAGTCAATTAAGCATCTGGCTTCGGCTCAGGTCATGATTTCGTGGTTCGTGGGTTCGAGCCCCACGTCAGGCTCTGTGCTGACAGCTAGCTCAGAGCCTGGAGCCTGCTTCTGATTCTGTGTCTCCCTCTCTCTCTAATCCTCCCCTGCTTGCGCTGTCCCTCTCTGTCTCTCAAAAATAAATAAATTTTTTAAAAAAACTTAAAAAAACATTGGAAAAAAATTTAAAGCCTCTTTTTTATACCTCTGGACATTCCTCCTCCCCTCCACCCCCCTAGAATTTTCATACTCAAATGAGTTCTGCCTTAGAGATCTCCAGAAGGCACAGCCCTAGGCCCCAGGTACATCTCACTTAACACCCCCCAGGCTGCAAACCACACCCCCTTCATCTATGTGAGTCCCAGATACCAACTGACCAGGCCCAGCTCTTTTGTTTTTCCCCAGTGGGCTTTGGCACAGGCTGTTTCTTCTATCTAGAATACCCTTCTCTCTCCATTTCAGCTGCCTAATTTCTACTCACCCTGAGGGTTCAGCCTAGAAGCCTCTTCCTCTGGGAAGCCCTCTTGGGTTGCTCCTGGACCATGCTAAATGCTCTAGCCATGTACTCCCACAGCGTCCCTCTCCTCCCTTTGTCCCACAGAGAGGAGAGGATGACAGAGGACAGAAGTGAAAAGCACTCAGACCAGGGGTAAGAAGAGCTGCAAAGAGTAAAGGGAAGATGAGAAAGAGGGATTTTAACAAGTGTTTCTGGGGTCTGTGTACATTATTTGTGTTGCTGATACTGTTTTCTTTCAATGCTGAGCCAGAAATGTTTGGGTAATGGCTCTCCCAGAGATTCAGTTGTTGAATGTCCATAAACTCTGGCAGGACATACTCTCCATTTCATTCACTGTCATATCCCCCCAAATCAACTAGTGATTTAGGCAAACTACTTAACCTCACTGGTCCTCCACTTCCTCGTCTTCTTCTCTGTGCCTTAATTTCCTATTCTGTACAATGGGATAACAATTACTTATCTGTGGCCAGACTGTTACACTGGTGACCGCCCAATGGACGACGCCTCCTGGGACTCGTGCCCTTGTGCAGTCCCCTCGCACACTGACTCTGGACCGGGCTGTGGGCCATACTGTGGCCAACGAAACAGTCCCAAGCGTGATGGGAGCAGAGGATTCCTAAGGCCTTGCACACGGAGTTAGGCCCTTTGGAATACTCCCTCTTGGAACCAAGCCACCATGCCGTAAAGAAGCTCTGCTGGGCTATCAAGTGATGAAGGGCCACGGGAGAGAGACCCCAGAGGATGAGCTGCCATGTTGGCCCTTCCCGCCCCAGGCAAGTTCTCAGCAGAATGCATCCGCATGGGTGACCTCAGTTTCTCCATGTGGAGCAGAAGAACCACCCAGCCAACCCACAGAATCACAAGAAATCATACATTGTTGTTAATTCAAGCTACTAAGCTTTGGAAAAGTCTGTCCATACGAACAGATCATAAAAATCCCACGCTCTAAGGGTAATGTGAAGCCTAGAGCAACCGGTACCTACAGGACACATATAAAAACATATACAGTTGACTCTTGAACAACATGGGGGTTAGGGGAACCAACCCCCGCATGGTCAGAAATCCACATCTAACTTCTGACTCCCCCAAAACCTAACTACTGATAGCCGGCTATTGACCGGAAGCCTCACCGAAAACATAAACAATTGGTTAATAAGGGTTTTGTATGTTACACGTATTTATATCCTGTATTCTTACCATAAAGTAAGCCCGAGAAGAGAATTGTTACTAAGGAAATCGTAAGAAAGAAAACATACGCTTAATGCTGTACTCTATAACAAAGAATCCGCTTGTAAGTGGACCTGCCCCAGTTCAAACCTTGTTTGAGGGTCAGCTGTACTGTATTAACTTGTATTAAGTTAGCTATTACTGTCGCTATAATTATAACGTGAGTCCAATAAGACCGTGTCACATTAGGCACTGAATTCCTGTCCCTCCCCCATTAGACTCTCACCTGGGCTGAGAAGTCGATGAGCTTTGGCAATGGCTGCTTGCTGCCCTCTACACTTTTCAGGAAGTCCAGCAGGCTTCCTGTGGGGGAGGGGGAAACAGCGGTAGTGAGCTCACCATTTCTGGTGTATAGTTAAAGCTGTTCATGGTGATGGATTTAAATAAAAATATTTATTTGTCACCCCTTGCGTTCGAGAAATAGAATTTGAGTGTTTTTAAAAATGATTTTGTGGTTCCTAGACAGAGGCAATCACTATTTCTTTTGGCGGAGAGAGAGCCTTCCGAGCTGGGCTGACTGGGGCCATGGTTTTATGGCGCCGTCCTAACTGTGTATTTAGAAAATGAAATGAGGCCTCAGGTTTCAAAATCACACTGCATGAGGCTGTGTGAGATGCTGCTGTTTATGGAGAAATGGGCAAGGATTGAAAATGGTTGTGGAGGGATAGCCTTTAAAAAAAAAATCATCATCATCATCATCCCGGGGCGCCTGGGTGGCTCAGTTGGTTAAGCGTCTGACTTCCACTCAGGTCATGATCTCATGGTTCGTGAGTTCAAGCCCCGTGTCAGCTCTGTGCTGACAGCTAAGAGCCTGGAGCCTGCTTCGGATTCTGTGTGTCCCTCCCTCTCTGCCCCTCCCCTGCTCATGATCTGTCTCTCCCTGTCTCTCAAAAATAAATGTTAAAAAAAATTTTTTTTATATGAAAAAAGTGTTTTTTTTAAAAAGTCCCTGAGAAATCACAGGCCAGCAGGGTGTGGGCAGCCAGGCACGAGTGCTTGGCCAACTTTTCCAGAGCGCTGGTCCACACAGGGGGGTGGCTGGTGAGGCAGGGAGCTGCCCCCAGCCTCCAAGACGTATAGTGAACCCATAAGCCTCTTCTACCATTACCCTGCGGGGCTCTGGCCACACTCCCCTCTCCTGTAGCTCCATGAGCTCCCTGTCCCCCTGGGATTCCCTTAACATGACTTTACCCCATGAACCAGGAGGGCTGGGCCACTGCCTGTGAAGGCCCAAGTATTCAAGTTCAAGAAAAGCTCCTGGCCGGACTGGGGGCATCTCGAGGCTGAGAACCATGTCAGGGTCACCTCTGAGTCCATCATCGACTAGTCTGAGCCGCAGCCCGCACCCCCAGCCCCCAGAGTGCAGCACCTTTGGCCATGAACTCCGTGACGATGTAGATGGGCTCCTGGGTGACCACTGCGTACAGCTTCACCAGCTTATCATGCCGCAGCGTCTTCATCAGGTTGGCCTCTGCCAGGAAGGACTCCACAGACATGCTCCCTGGCTTCATCATCTTCACGGCCACCTTGGTGTGCTTGTTGTAGGTGGCTGGAGCCCGAGAGGGAACGGGAAAGGTGGTCAGAGCCCACTGCTCTTTCCCCACAGCTCCGGAAGGCCCAGCTGCAGACCTGCCCCCTCCAGAAAGCCTTCCCGGCTTATCTCAGTCCTCCAAAAGGGAAAGGTTTTGGCCTCAGAAAGATGAGGGTTTGAAGGCTAGTGCACCACGTCCTAGCTTTGTGCCCTTGGGCAAGTCACTTAACCTCTCTGAACTGTGGTTTCCTCACCTGCAAAGTGGAAATGATCAGCACTGCCTTTGAAGGGCTGTTGTCGGGATTAAAGAATAACTTCAAAACAACATTCGGTTGTCACTTGCACATGCATGTGCATGCACACACACACACACACCCCTTTTGCTTTCACACATACTCATACACACACACTATCTTTGCTTAAAATGCTTTTATCTTAACACTACTCTCAAAATAAACACCGGTCTCACCATAGTCCACAGGCCCTGCATGATTTGGCCTTGCCTACCTTGCCCACCTCCTCATCCGCCAAACTCCCCCTTCCTTTTTGTGCGCCAATCAGCCTGCATATCAATCAGTCAATCACCCAACCCCCTCTCCCACCACAGGGACTCAACCAAGCGCACTCCATATTAGTTGTGTTTTCCATTTTTGCCTTGGCTGCCAGGAAGCTCGAATCCAGATTCGAGGTCTTCCTGTGGTAAGCATCTACAGCCTTATATAGTAGTGTTGGTTCTCTGATCTTATCACCCAGATCCATTTCACATTCTGCTTTATACCTTCTCTGCCACATTCTCTTACTCAATACCTGGCACACAGCAAGGTCTTAGTAAATGTGGTTGAAATACATGGAATATGAGCTTATTTTTCCTGGCTGAATTGTTTGCACCTCTGTAAGTCATCTTCACGTCCTTCTGGAGCATGGTGGAGGGCACCGCGCACTGGCCCAGGCATGGCAGCTACCCCACACTCTGCAGAGAAGGCCCTGCTCTTCTCAAGTTATTAGGGGCAGGCCAGCATGCCTCTTGGATGCCCCACAATGCCCTCACGTGGGGCTGGGCACGTGACAGGTGCTCAAACAGCTTGTTCCTCAGTTGCCAACGCTGAACTTCCCTGAAAATCTCCAAACTACCTTTCTGCACTTTTTCATCATCCTAGGAGGCCTCTGGTTATCTCCACCCCAGACTGGTGGACGGTCCCGGCTCCACACAAGGGAGCAGACTCCTCATCTCGGACTCCTCCTTCCCAGAGGGAAGATCTGGACTCCAACAAGCTTGGCCTCAAAGGCAAATCAGTGTTTGCACAGCTGGACAATGTGGGCGCCATCAAAAGAATTGCTCCTTTATGGTGATTATTCAAATCTCCCCTTACGACCCGGTGACACCCCCACTTTGCTTCAGTCTGTTCTTGGAAGCAATGACCTCTGAGTCTTTCTCCCCTCCCTCCACCCTCTGGCCCTGGATCCTTACCCATCCAGACTTCCCCAAACTGCCCAGCTCCAAGTTTCTTCTCTAGCTTGAGTAATTCCCGCGGGATCTCCCAGGCATCTTTCTCCCATGGCTTCTGGGGCTTGGTGGACACGCAGGGCACCGTCAGCTTCTGGCAGAGTCCATCACTCCCCTCTGGAACAGAGCCCTTGGTTAGTCAAGGGCAGCCAGCTAGTGGCTTCCTCTTGGAGGCCTCCCTGCCTGGTCCTCTGCCTGTGGCCAATGTTCCAATGGGCTGCTCCCATTTGGGACATTCCCAAGATGCCACCTTGACCCTCCTGCTCAACAAACCTGAAACTTCAGGAGAATCAAAGCAACAATTTGTTGGGGCACCTGGGTGGCTCAGTCGGATTGTCTGACTTCGGCTCAGGTCATGATCTCGTGGTTTGTAAGTTCAAGCCCCGCGTTGGGTTCTATGCTGACAGCCCTGGAGCCTGGAGCCTGCTTCAGATTCTGTGTCTCCCTCTCTCTCTGCCCCTCCCCCACTCACGCTCTGTCTGTCTGTGTCTGCCTGTCTGTCTCTCTCAAAAAGAAAATAAACATTAAAAAAATTCAAAGCAACCATTTGTCCAGAGAGGGCCAGGAAGAGCTCAGCAGGCCTTAGAGACTACAGTGCACCCTTCACTAGGACTCTTGAGAGACGAGTGTGCCCTGGTTGGGATGTGGCCTTGGGCAGGACTCACTCTTGTAGTGAGCCACCAGCTCCTGCAGGGTGCTGAAGGTGCTCCGTGGGGAGATGTAGAAGCCCCCGCTGTCCAGGGTCCGGATCTTGTAATGTTTCACCGCGTCCCCGTGCTGGCGGTCATAGTCTCGTACCGACAAAGAGTAGCTTCCTGCATTGGGCAGAGAGACATCCTTAGGAGTGGTGTCTCAGAGCGTAGCCACCTCGTGTTAGCATTCTGACACCCCCTCCTAAAATCCTCCTGTAAGGCCACTGTGGACACCGTGCGGGGACCTGGGCAGTGGAGTACGGGGTAAGGGCGGGCTGAGGAGTCAGGCTGTCTGGCTTCTTGTCCAGCCTCCTCCACGTCCAGCAGAGAAACCCTGAACGAGTGCTGTGTCACCACTCCGTGCCTCAGCTTCCTCATCTGTAAAATGGGCTTGGTCGTCATACCTCCCTACCTCATCACAATGCCTGAGGATTCAAGGAAGTCACGCTGGGGCACCTGGGTGGCTCAGTCGGTTAAGTGGCCGACTTTGGCTCAGGTCATGATCTCACAGGTTTGTGGATTTGAGCTCCGTGTTGGGTTCTGTGCTGACAGCTCAGAGTCCGGAGCCTGCTTTGGATCCTGTGTCTCCCTCTCTCTCTGCCCCTCCCCTACTTGTGCTCTGTCTCTCTCAGAAAGAAAGAAAGAAAAGAAAAGAAAAAAAATAATGCTGTATAGCACTCAGGATGTGAACACTCAGTAAATGTTGGCTCTCATCTATCTATCTATCTATCTATCTATCTATCTATCTATCATCTGAAACAAAAGCCAAGACACCACATCAGATTCGTAAATAGGTTACTCAGAAACAAACAAAAAAACCCAGCAACAACAAAATGCAGTCTGATCATTGAAAAAACACTAAATATTGTGGTAGGCTCAATGACAGTCACCCAAGATGTCTATGTCCTAATGGCTGGAACCTATGACTTTGTGAGCTTATGTAGCAAAGGGACTTGGAGGATGTGACATTCAGGATCTGGAGATGGGACATTATTGGGGACTGTCCAGGTGGGCCCGATGGAATCATGAGTGTCCTTATAAGAGGAGGTGGGAGGGTCAAAGTCAATGGTACAACGTGTGAAGATGGAAACACAAGGTTGGAGAGATGCGAGAGAAGGGGCCATGAGCCAAAGAATGCGGGTGGCCTCTAGAAGCCGACAGAGGCAAGGACTCAGATTATTTCCTGAAGTCTCTAGAAGGAACCAGCCCTGCAGACATCCAGATGTCAGGCCAGCAAGTCTGGTTTCAGATGTCTGACCTCTAGACCTGTAAGATAATACATTTATCTTGTTTTAAGCCATAAAGCCTCTGGCAATTTGTGACAGCAGGACTAGAACCTAATGAGCATGCCCTCACATAGACCAGAAACACACAAGCCTTTCAGCCCATGACCATCCTTCTGCCATTTGCAAGCTGTGTGTCCCTGGGCACACGATCAGCCTCTCTGCCTCTCGATTTGCTCTGCCGCAGTAGCACCACGTCTCGGGATCTTGAGGGGGCTTAAATGGTTGCATGAATAACCAGTGACCATATATGCCATCCACTGTCCTAAGAACTTTGTTCAAGCAAACTATGATTAAATATAAATAATAGCCACTACGATGAACTGTACTTCTATGAGTTTATAGCATCATATTAGAGACAAAGAGACTGAAGGTATACATCCAGGCAGGTGCACTAACTCACTTGTAGCCATGCAGCCAGTAAGTGCCAGAGCCAGGATTTAAACCCAGGCTGCTGGCTCTGGGCACCACTCATTGCCACTTTGCCAAGCCAAGTTGAGGCTGGCTTGGCTGATCCTAGATGGGGTGGGGTACAATCCCAGAGACAGCAGAGTGGGATTCAGGGCACTCATGCTGCCACTTTTATTAAACTGGCTAACTTCTGGAGAGCAGTGAGAGGGAACAGGGCTCACCCTCAACCCTGCCCTGCAGGTCTGGGGCTGTTTCTTCACCTTCTAAGCCCCAATCTGCAGAATGGGGCCAGCTCAACCAATCCCCCAGTTACCCTGGGAAGAGCTGGAGAAGAGAAGCTGGTGGTTGTATAGAGCGTTGCCTTTTTGTCCTATTTCTCTTGCCCCTGGGCTTGAAGGGGGCTTGTTGGGTGGGAGAAAACAAAGCCTCAGTATTTCACTGAAACACTGATTGTGCGTGGCATCATCCTACATGTTCGGGCTTGGCTGATTCAGACATCTAGCAGTAAAGCAGAGGGCCACACAGACGCCTTTGTTGGATGTCCCCAAACCTGTTTGCTCAGGGTGCCATGGGGTCACACTCTCTGCAATATACTTGATTAATCTGAACCAAGCCGCTTCGAGTCTCAACATACTCGTAAACACACTTCCATGTGTGAAGTCTGAAATCACGAGACTCCTTCTTCGCATTCCTTCCTTTGGGAAAGTTGCCCTCCGTTGATGCCGGTTTGAGTGATGTGATGTTTTGGGGCACTGTTCTAGCTTCCCGTGCAACAGCCCTGCAGAAAATCACCCTCACCGCCCAGGAACTTCAGGAACCAGGTCGTCAACCTCAAAACTTCCAAGAAACATCAAGAGCCCGTTTAAGCAGAGTCTCAGGGAAGCCTGGCCAGGGCTCTCCCCCTTCTTCATGAAAGGAGGGGCAATCAGGTTTGCGGACAAGATATATTACGAAGGGTATTTTAAGTAATACAAGCTAGTAAAGATCAAGCTTCAACAGAATATGTTCTTTAAGGGTCTGCAACCACGGGGGCTTACTTCCAGGACCCAGTCAGGGACTACAGAAGCTAAGACCCAAAGCAGGTTCGAGCAAAGGGCAGGAAAAAACTTGGCCGTCTGGTGGGCTGGATGAGTTACTCAGCAGAGTTACATTTGCAGAGGGAAGAGGGTGGCCAGTCAGGCCTGGGACACCCCTCCAGGGGGCAGGGTGGGGAGGGCAGTCACCTTTGGTGGTCTCGCTGTCCCGGATCATGAAGGAGCCCAGGATGTTGCCCGGGGCCAGGAGTTGGCGTTCTGCATCCTTCCGGCTGATGCCCTTGAAGAACCACCTGTTGGAAAGGGGCGGGAGCCTTGTGTGAGCCTCAGGGTAGGTAGTCCTGTCCTGCCTCCACCGGGCACCAGGGCACCAGGAGACCGAGTACCTGGCTTCCTGCAGCGTTGATTTTCCTACAAGATCCTTTTGGGGAAAATCACCATTCTTTTGAAATCAAAACCGACATTTTACTAGGAGTGAATCCAGTTTGCTGAGATAGGAACTTAGGCAATTTTGGGAGCTTTCGTTAAGAATTATCATACCGAAAGAAAGAGCCCCTTCTCCAAAAGACTATAAAAAAGACAAAAAAGAAAACTTTTTTTAAAAGGAAGAGAATACAACATTATAAATACAAAATGCCATTCAAATGGGTCATTCGAATGCCACCCAGTGTTAGGGCTATGGTGATGTATAGGAAGACAGAATAGTAAGGTTACAGCAGTCTTAACCAACTGTGGTCAAAATCCTGCTTTTGCAAATTTCACAAGGACACATGACCATCCTCCCAGGGTCTCAGAGGTCCATGTGAATGGGGTCCCGAGATTCATATACTTCACAACGTACCTTCTTCTGTGTGTGTAAAGTTGAATATAGAGTCTGCATGAGGGGTGCCTGGGTGGCTCAGTCGGTTAAATAGCCAACTCTTGATTTCCGCTCAGGTCATAGTCTCGTGGTCTATGAGTGCGAGCCCCACATCAGGCTCTGCTGATGGTGTGGAACCTGCTTGGGATTCTTTCTCTCCCTCTCTCTCCGTCCCTCACCAGCTCGTGTGTGCTCTCTCTCTCTCAAAACTAAATAAACATTAAAAAATTAATTCAGCATGAATTTTAAAGTTAAAATGTGAGATTTCAAATAATTTCATGTTTGGGACCAAATTCTCGGATCTTTTCATTTTTCTCCCTGGATGTTTGGGATACTGAGTAGGAAAGTCCAAGCAGCAACCAAATCCATTCCTGCCCTCAGCAGGGTGAGGAATGGTTTGTGTGCCTGTCTGGAAAGAGTCCCAGACCCAAGGTCAGCTGGCCTTAGACCTGCCGCCAACCTGCTGTGTGACTTTGAGCAAATTGCTTTCCCTCTCTTGGCCTCTGTTTCCTCTGCATCAGCTGCATTCATCAAGTTCTTGTTATCCACCCAACAACTGCATGGAATGGTGGCCCTTATGATCCCCATTTTATGGATGAGGAAACTGAGGAGCAGAGAGACCAAGTTACTTGCCTGGAGTCATCCAGCTGGGAAGTGGTGGAGGCAGGATTCAAATCCAGGCAGGCTAACTCTGGAGCCCAAGCTCTTAATCACCCAAAGACACTACCCACTCGCCTTCTTTGCTTCCATTTTGTGAAGTGAGTCGTGCCGCGGTAAAATATTCAAGCAACGTAACAGGGTAGACGGTAAGAGCTGTCTCCCTGGCAATCCCCCCTCCCCCCAGGAAGTTATCCCAGGGACCTTGCATGAGGAAGAAATGACATATACACAGGGAGAATCATTATAGCACGAGACTGGAAGCAGGGGGCGGTAGGGGGTCCACACGATGGACCCTGCAGCTGTAACAGGAAGGACCCTCCAGGGGCTGCATGCATGATCCGAACAAAAGGTGCAGAATAGCACGTGTAGTACCTTCCACTTGTATAAAACTAGGAATGTGCATGCATTCTCTTGAACAAGTATGAAGCATTGGGAAGGCTCACACAAAAACTGGTTGCTTCTGGGGAGGGGAAGTGGCTGGTTGGGGACAAGGGTGGAAGGGAGACTTCACTCTCTTCTATGTCCTTCCCCACTATTTGCATTTTGAAACATTTACAGCATTGTTTATTTCAAGGCGGGAGAGGAAGTAAGATCCCCTCCCCCTCTGCTTCCCAATGCCCGGACTGCCCTTCCCGAAGGCGCCCTTTGTTAGCAGTTTCTTGAGGCAGATACAAGTACTCTGCAAGACTGCTGTGTCTACTTAGGGTTCTCAAGGTGAGAACCTGGACAGCAGCCTCAGTCTCGCCTGAGAACTTGTTGGAAAGGCCAAGTTCTGAAGCAGAAACCAGCAATAAAATGCTGGTTAAAAAAATATATTTTTAATGTCATTATTTTGAGAGACAGAGACACAGAGCAAGCTAGGGAGGGGCAGAGAGAGAGGGAGACGGAGAATCTGAAGCAGGCTCCAGGCCGAGCGGTCAGCAAAGAGCCCGATGCCGGGCTCGAATCCACAGACTGTGAGATCATGACCTGGGCCGAAGTCGGACGCTTAATTGACTGAGCCACCCAGGTGCCCCAGAAACCAGCATTCCAACCAGCCCTCTTGGTGATGCTGTTGCACTCGGGTTTGAGAATCACCACGGAGGTTATCCCCTTTGTTTGCAAATGATAACCCATTGCGCATGCAGGCTGCACCCTGCCTTTTCCGCTTGGCAAGTCTGTTGACCTTGGGGAGTACCACCGGCCATGCCTCCTCCAAGGCTGCAGGAAGGTGTGGTGCAGGGATCCGCTGAGTGTTCAGATCTTGGAGTCCAGGAGCAGAGCATTGGATGTG